>JAHKKF010490671.1:0-12560 GCA_019740295.1 Labeo calbasu | reverse complement strand
TATTATAATAAAAAAAAAAATAAAAATAATAAATCAGTACAGCCATTAATTTATACTGTCATTTCATGAGATTCACTCATACTTTTGCAAATTTGTGGTCAAATAAATAAATAAATATACACACATACATACACAAAAGTGGCCCATATTCATTATATTACAACCTTTGTTTGCTTGGGTGAAATTCAGCATGAGTACAACAAGAAAATATTAAGGATTATGTGTCTATAAAAGGGTGACTCTCATGAGAACAAGCCCATATCATATTTCATCTTAAAAAGTAATAAGAAAAACATTTCTTTGCATTAACAAATTATGAATTATATGACCCAATTATGAATTACTTATGAATTATTAGAACCCAAATGACTACATATGACCTGGGCATGTTCTTGACAGGCTTTATGAGATTGTCTAATAATATCATTAACATAATCAACTGTGTAATGCAATTAGTTATGCATTTTTTCTACAGGCTTTAGAAGAATGTTACTGTGTCTCCAGAAATCTGTTAATCTGCACACTCCATTCATTGATGACAAACCACTTCCTAGTCCTCCATGTAATGCAAACTGTAGAGAAGACGATTACATATGACTTCCTGCACTAACGATTAAACACAGACCTGCAGTGAATCCATCTCTGTATATAAGTGTCTTCTTACTGTATACGGTTACAAAGGAAACTTCCTGAATTTCTAGCTGCAGTTGAACTGGCTTTCATTATATCGCATTAGCAATCACAGTCAAACACAGGAAATGATGAAAAGCTATAATAACGATGACCAATACTAATATAAATTTCAAAGGAAAAAATCTTTAAAATATTCTAGCCAGTAGCTATATATATACAAATGAATGGGAGATTTGAAGTAGTCCAAAACATGAAGGCTGGCAGGTTAAGATGCATGACGCAAGTTTATTACTAAGAAACTCAATTGATTCTTATTCAAATAAACACATACATTTGCAAAATGCATGACTATTAAAAGTCATTCTGTTACACACTCTGAAGACAAAGCAACACTAAGCCTCATTCAGCCTGCTGTATAAGGGTGTAAAAAGTCTGACATCAGTTTAAAAGCAAACTGTGTGGGATCAGTTGTTATGTTTGATTAGTAAAACTGAGCTTGACATCTAACAGGATCATCTGTGTTTGCACAAGGACAAACTGGCCTCAGAAGTGAGTCGGCAAATCAAAATGCAATCCTCCAAAAAAATATTTAATTGACCGGCGAAGCTGTTCCTAATTAAAGGACCTCTCACGGAGACGTTTTCATTGGACGAGGTGCTTACGGTTCACAAGTCCCCCAGAAGAGCATGACTGGGAGATTTAGCTTCGGTTTTATTGTATTTGGCCCTCACTGAGTATCTCTTATTATTGCTGGGCCAACTTAATGAAGGTATTTGCGACTTTTGTTTCAGATAAACATAAGTAGAGTCTTTTAATCTGCAGGGCGATTCTCTTGAGATGCAGACATTTGATTAAGTGTGTGAGGAGTAACCAAGATAAAGAGAGCGAAGCGCTGTCAAAACAGCTCAGAAATTTCAAATTATGCAGGGGGTGAAAGAGGGCAGAGGCAAATTTTACAAATAGGGACTTGACAAGATATTCAATGTGGGGAGAAGTTATAATGTGCCTCTACTGCCCTCTGCAGGTGTAGTTGAGTGATTTTAATAACAATATTCTGTCATAATTAATCTTGAGAAGACAAAGTTATACTTTAAAGAACATTAAAAAGTAATGTTCTGGGTTCAATACAAGTTAACCTAGAGCAAAAGCATTTGTCGTGCAATAATGTGTTTTAAAACATTAAAAAAAAAATGCAACATAAAATTACATTAAAGTTTGGAGTCTGCAAGATTTTAAAAATGTTTTTGAAAGAACTCTTTTATGCAGCAAATACAGGTCATACTGTGAAATATTATTAGAGTTTAAAATAACTGATTTGTACACTACCAGTCAAAAGTATTTGAACAGTAAGATTTTTAATGTTTTTAAAGAAGTCTCTTCTGCTCACAAAGCCTGCATTTATTTGATCCTACGTACAGCAAAAACTGTAAAATTTTGAAATATTTGTTAAACTGTTTTCTATTTAAATATATTTTAAAATGTAATTTATTCCTGTGATCAAAGCTGAATTTTCAGCATCATTACTCCAGTCTTCAGTGTCACATGATCTTTCAGAAATCATTCTAACATGCTGATTTGCTTTTGTAATATTATACACTACACCATTCAAAAGCTAGGATGCAGTATTTTTTTTTTTTTTTTTTTTTTGGGAAGGAAATTAGAGAACTTAATATTTTTATTTAGCAAGCATGCCTTAAATTAATGATAAAGACATTTACAATGTTACAAAAGATTTCTATTTCAGATAAATGCTGTTCTTTTCTTTCTATGAACTTTCTATTCATCAAAGAAACCTGAAAAACACTACTCAGTTGTTTTCGACATAACAATAATAATAATAATAATAATAATAAAATAGATCATGTGACTCAGTTTTGAAATCACAGGAATAAATTACATTTTAAAATATATTCAAATAGAAAACAGTTATTTTAAATAGTAAAAATATTTCAAATTGTTACTGTTTCTGCTGTACTTTGGATTAAATAAACACAGGCTTGGTGAGCAGAAGAGACTTAAAAAAAAAAATCTTACTGTTCAAAAACTTTTGACTGGTAGTGTATGCAAATGTATTATAAAATGTCATTTATATTTTTGATGCAAAGCTGAATTTTCAGCATCATTACTCCAGTGTATGAAGTCAAATTATCCTTCATAAATCATTCAAAGACTAAAATAATAAACTCACTAAATTTGTATGTGTAAAGTTATATCCAAGTTTTGCATACTATGAAATTAAAAGCAGAGAGGGGGAATATCAGTCAATTACGCCTTGATTTCAAAAGACTTGGAATATAACATTAAAATGATTTGGAGTATTTTTATTTAGTCTTTTCTAAACATTTAATTTATTCATTATATGGAAAAGCACTGCTCAGATCTCCTTTTGTGTGTCATGAAAGAAAAAAAACAAAAAACAAATCCGTGTTTTTCATTGTTGGATAAACTATTCTTTCAATATTTACTGAACCCAAAACATTCATTTAATGAACTCAACCTCAAAATCCCCAGATGTAAAATGTGCCAAGGTCTTCTTAAAGTAATCTTTTCCCTGTCAAACAATGAGTGATTCACTTACAGTGTGCTGTCTATTATAAAACACACTCCACACGTAAACATCTCATTAGGCTGGGTGTCTCTGAGGTCCCTCTCCGAAGGCTTAACGACCCCACAACTGAGATTTACAAAAAGAGCCCTAACGCCCCCATTTCACAAGTGATAAAATAAAGTCTGGAAAGGAAACGTGTGATACTCCACACACTGCTTTAAACGCATCCGTTTTCATTATCAAGAGAGATAAGTGGGAACAAATAGACTAACATCAAACTACACTCTGACGGTTTAGATTTCAACACAAGAGTCTGTCACGCAAATTACATTTTTGAATAAATAAACACACAAAGTGTTTATAAGCGAAAGTTCATGATGAAACAAAAGAGTTTGTGTACACAAGTGCTGCTTTCAGTCCTTTCCACAAAGACTGAGGGTTTTCTCATGTATTGTTTCTAAGGTGAACCACTAACCTTGTTCAGATGACGGTGACATTGCCATCCACTTAAGATAATTGAATGACATATTGAAGTCAATCAAATCAATCCAGTCGACAAGCTAATTGAGGGATGAACCGGCCCAGTGCCGTCTCCAGGGACAATGACGTTTGGGGCATAAGATGGTCTTTCATACAGACTTGCTTAGAAAGCAAAAACGTTGGCTGTTTACCCATGCTGACTTCACCCAAGCAATCGCAGCAAAAGCAGGAGAGGACTGTTTGTGAAAAGAACAGCTTGGAATATTTACCCAGGATACTTAAATCGCTGTGGGTGATAGTTACACCTTCGATCGGTCAGTTTTGTTTGGTGCATCCTCTCTTGCTTTAGCCTGTGTCAGTTACTTGACCTCAAAGAAGAATTACATACAGACAAAGTTGATGTGTTACCTCTAAACGGTGCAGAGGGTCGTTGGGTAAGGACTCTGTAATGAATTCCTCCAATGATTTGGGTTGATTAGGTGAAGATTTTATCGGGGCGGGATTAACAGAGGAAGACACTGCTTCTTGCTGCTGCTGCTCCTTTTGAAGTCGTCTCTCTTTCCTGATGTCCTTAGCTTTCCGACACTGAGGCCTGTTGGGATCGGCTCCCTTACCTAGAATTAAGACGACAATGAAACACTTGAGGTCAAAAGTTTACATACACCTTGCAAAATCTGTTGTTGTTTATAAGAAGTTGTTAATTTTTTTTTTTTTCCAAAATAAGAGAGATTATACAAAATGCATGTTATTTTTTTATTTAGTACTTACGTGAATAAGATATTTCACATAAAAGACATTTACATATAGTCTACAAGAGAAAAGAATAGTTGAATTTATAAAAATGATCCCTTTTAAAAGTTTATATCCTCTTGATTCTTGTTTGTCCTGAACTGTTAAACTGCCCGCTGTTCTTTAGAAAAATCCTTGAGGTCCCAGAAATTCTTCAATTTTTCAGCATTTTTGTGTATTTGAACGCTTTCCTACAATTACTGTATGATTTTGAGGTCCATCTTTTCACATTGAGGACAACTGAGGGACTCATGTGCAACTATTGCCGAAGGTTCAAACGCTCACTGATGTTTCAGAAGAAAACACGATGCATTAAGAGACAGGGGGTGAAAACTTTTTGAATTTGAAGATCAGGGTAAATTAACTAATTTTGTCTTCTGGGAAACATGCAAGTATCTTCTGTAGCTTCTAAAAGGCAGTACTTTAAGTAATTTAGGCAAAATAAGAAAATTTCATTCTGTTTAAAAGTTTATACCCCCCAGCTCTTAATGCACTGAGCATTTGAACCTTCTGTAACAGTTGCATATGAGTCCCTCAGTTGTCCTTAGTGTGAAAAGATGGATCTCAAAATCATACAGTCATTGTTGGAAAGGGTTCAAATACACAAAAAAGCTGAAAAACCAAAGAATTTGTGGGACCTGAAGGATTTTTCTGAAGAACAGCAGGCAGTTTTAACTGTTCTGGACAAACAAGGGACTCATGAACAACTATCACTAAACAAAAAAAACAAAACACAGTATTAAGAATCAAGCGTATGTAAACTTTTAAAAAGGGTCATTTTTATAAATTCAACTATTATTGTCTTTTGTGGACTATATGTAAACGTCTTTTATGTGAAATATCTTATTCAGGTCAGTACTAAATAAATAACATTCGTATGGTCCCTCCTATTTTTTGTAACAATTTACATTTTGCAGATTCTGCAAGGTCTATGTAATACTCAACTGTATTTAGAGTTAACTGACAGTACAAGCATTAGTGCATTGCCCTAACATCAAGCAATTACACTAATGTTCAAAAATTTGAGGTCAATAAGATTTTTTTTTCATGTTTTTTAAAGAAGTGTCTTATTCTTGCCAAGGCAACGTGTATTTTTTTTTTTTTATTGTGAAATATTATTACAATTTAAAATAACTGTTTTCCATTTACATATATTTTGAAATGTAACTTGCAATGCTGAATTTTCAGCATCATTACTCCAGTCTTCAGTGTTACATGATCCTTCTGAACTCATTCTAATATGCTGATTTGTTTGCTTTGATACATTTGTTTTTTAAAATTCTTTGAATAGAAAGTTCTAAAGAACTTTTGAAATTTTAAGCTAAATCTTTTGTAACATTATAAATGTTACAATATAAATAAGGGCAGCTAATAAAATTCTACAAAGGAAATAGAAGAAAAGGTTTTCAACTTATGATACAGTATTTGCACTTTATTTTTATGCGACTCATTTCTGAATGACACAGCAAATTGGAGGTGGAGAACTGATCCATTATGAACTTACTGGATGTGTCAAATGGGTGTTTTTACAACTTTTTAAACTTGCAAACTAACAGGGTTCATTTTGATTTCATATTGACTTGGTTAGTTATATGTGGCATGTGTAATTGTAATTTTTAAGAACGCATGCCCACAGGCAGAGGCACACCCTGAGTCTAAAATATGTCAAATAAACAGTTCAACACAGTGGAAAACTTGACATCTCCAAAAAGAGCAGAGGAAAACCAGCAGCAGGAGTCTACAAAACCTGCGGGCCGGGATGCCCATCTGAAACAAAACTAAGCGTCCATTTACACACTACCACATAAAATGTAGAGGTAGAGGAGCGAAGACTACAGGAGAGGTATAATCAATAACAGGTCTTGAGCACATCCCACATTTGGAGCCGTTTTGCTGGGTGTGAGAGCATATTTCCTTAAGCGGCTCGCGGGCACGTTCGCTAACGGTAGGAGAGCGTGATTCTTCGAGCGAGTTACGAGCACGATGTGTGCGCTCCAATGAGTCGACTAGTTTGCATTAGTAAGCGCAGGGCCGGGTCCTCCCGTTTAGATGGAAGTCATTTTCGCTCCTCTGACATCATGACATCATCGCAGCTGTAAAACAACACGGGCTCTGTTTGTCGACTCCCGCTGCTTTTGCGAGGATTGTTCAGGCCACTCGCAGGTTTAAATGAAAGTGTCAAGATGGTTGTTCATTTGCCCTGAAGGAAACCGAAGGAGGTGGTAATCCCAGATCGAGAACGACAGGCAGGGCTGGTCAGGAAAAGGGGGGACGGAGAGGGTCGTTGCATCAGTTACTGTTTCAGAGTGTGCGGCGGCCGCGGCCCTGGCAGCCAGCCATCCATTTACTATTGAGAAAAGATTAGAGAGTGGGCTCTATGGTGTACAGTAATGGTGTAATGCTGAGCTAACGCTTGGACACACTCCAGTCATTAACTTTATCTCTGACAACTGTCAAGCACCTCAAAATGTTTGTCATATTCTGAAGCATACAGTGTAATTACATTTCAAAGAATAATTTGAGTGGTGCAAAACTTTCTGCTATGATTTTAGAATGCTTGTCTGGGTATTGCAATGCATTTGCTAAAGTTTCTGGAAACTAGAAGGCAATTTTGCACTGATTAGCTGGCAATTTTGAAAACAGACACACATATTTGACACCAGAAGTGCAAAATGATGTGTTTCACATCCTGTTCTAGCGGTCAAGAACAAACCCGATTCATCTGTTGGACTGTGCAAGCTAAACAGTTTATGCGTGATAATGCACTCTGAACTTTGGCAGTATGTATCTGTGTATCGAGTACAATAACCTGCTCACTCCCTCTCTCACTTTCTATCCCTCCCTCAATCTCCCTGGACCGACGCCAGCCCCTCGGAGTGCTCCCGGCATCCCATGTCAACAGTTTACACGCCGACATCCTGTTTGGAGCAATAAGGAAAGCAGGGCCATTTCCTGCCTGTCCCTGTGCCAGCCGCCGCCGAGCGTCAGCCAGCCTGCCTGCCATCAACCCGTCCGAGATACAAGGAGCAAAGCTAAGTGCATCTCATAAAACCTGTCAGAAGCATATAAATCAAATAAAAAGTAATTACAATAAGAAATTAGATAGTTACATAAAGAAAGGGAAGCCTATTTTAACATTTTTTTGGCTTTGTGATGATCATCATTACTGTCATTTTTTTTGCAACCACAGCAAAAAAATAAAAATAAATAAAATAAAAATAAAATGTATTATTATTATAAAATTTACATTCAAATTTAATTTAAGTAAAGTCAGTATAACAAATACTCCCATGATGAACACATCACAATTAAAATTTAGAGTAGGATTTATTTTATTTTATTTTATTTTATTTTTTTCCAATCAAGGGTATATAAAACTGATCAAAAGGGACAGTAAAAATATTAATATCAATAATAATATTAGTAATGTTGTACAATGATAAAAATCAAATAAATGCTGTTCTTCTGAACTTTCTATTGATCATCATGGTTTCTACAAAAACTTTAAGCAGTGCAACTCAATATTTATTAATAACAATAATAATAACAATAATAATAATAATAATAATATTAAATATTTCATGAGGATCAAATCAGCATATTATAATGATTTCTGAAGTATCATGTGACAACAAAGACTGGAGTAACGATACTGAAAATTCAGGTTTGCATTGCAGGAATAAATGAAACTGTAAATTTATATTTAAACAGAAAACAGTTATTTGAAAATAATTTTGTAATATTACTGTTTTTACTGTATTTTGGTTTAAAAAAAAACAAAAACAGACACACACACACACAAAAAATAAACAGTGTATATCATTTGAAAAAATGATATTTCATTATAACAATAAAAAAAATTAATTTGTTAATTTTGATTTCATTTTTTAAAAGGAAAATGAGTTTAACTGTCATTAAAGTCCTAAACAATATGACTTGGACAGGTTCTAGACTGTTCTGGACAAGTTTCAAGAGATTCACCCATGAACAACTCAAGAACACTGTTTACTTTCTTTCTTTAATTTAATACTACAATAAACTCTAGACGTCTTAGAAGTGCAGCATTAACCGGATGCGAAGTGTTAGTTACACTTGCAACACAAAGCGCAGATTTGGACCAGCTTTAAAAAGCACATTGATAACAGAATATTTACACTTTCCTCAAATAAATCTGGCCTTTGCACGCTTCGCATGAGACGTGGGACCTCCTACAGGACCTCCGAGCGCTGCTCTGCGACTTCCTCCGACAAAGAGCCAGAGTCATTGAGACAATTAGCCCTTTCTTAACATTCATTCTTCCCTCTTTTCCTGTTAATACCTCCAGTTGACTTAGAGGAGGGAATGTTTCCGGCCAGGGTTGTAAATACGGCAAAGGGATGATAGAGATGTTGAATGGCTTTGCTCCAAACTAGCGTAAACACGAGCGAGAGAGCTAGAGCAGACGGCTGGGCCGGATCCAGGACAAAGACAGCCTGCGTTCTGTTGCGCGCACTGTTTAACTGAACGCTGAGTAGATCGGAGCTGGTGTGCTGCTGCATGGTGAGAATACAGTAGTGTATCATATGAATGCATCTGCACACTACTCAACTCAAGCACACATTAAGAAACCCCTTGACACGGCTGACAGGGGTTCGTGGTTTCTAGTACAAACACTATGGATTTTTAATCACCTGTCACTTTATCACTTTCCACCCGGTTACAACAGTGTTATGTTAATGACGCAATTGCAATTCAACTCACTTAAAAATATTAGTGCAGCACTTTTTTCAGAACACATCTGATTCCAAAAACAGCTTTACAAAAACACCTTATAATCAATTCAAATAAAGCAAGAAAAATCTTTTTAAAGGGAGAGTTCAACATGTATGACACCAAAATTAAGATATTTGGAAGAATGTTTGGAGTCCAAACAACTGTGGACTTCACAGACTTTCATTTTGTGGACAAAAAAAAAAAAAACCTTTTAAAATCCTTTTAAAATCCTTGGGAGGAACCAGATCCAAGATCAGGAAGGGATATTAAATCAATCAATCAATCAATCAATCAATCAAATCAATCAATCAAATAAATAAATAAATAAAAATAATAATACATTTTTAAAAATTAACAATTTTTGTTGTTTTTTTATTTTTTGTATGTGCATACCCTACCAGTCAAAAGTTTTTGAACTGTAAGATTTTTAAAGAAGTCTCTTTTGCTCACCAAGCCTACATTTATTTGATCCATAATACAGCAAAAACAGTAAAATTTTGAAATATTTTTCTATTTAAAATAACTGTTTTCTATTTGAATACATTTAAAATGTAATTTATTCCTGTGATTTCAAAGCTGAATTTTTAGCATCATTACTCCTTGCTAAATAAAACTATTAATTTTTAACATTTATTAAAAAAAATATATTATACTGACTCCATGCTTTAGAATGGTATAGTGTATAATGTTACAAAAAAAAAATACATTTAAAATTTTATTTCAGATAAAAGCTGATCTTTGGATCTTTCTATTCATCACAGAATCCTGAAAAAAAAAAATTATAAACAGCAAATCAGCATATTATAATGATTTCTGAAGGATCATATGACACTGAAGACTGGAGTAATGATGCTGAAAATGTAGCTTTAATCACAAGAATAAATTACAATTTTAAAATACATTCAAATAGAAAGCAGTTATTTAAACAGTAAAAATATTTCACAATTTTACAGTTTTTGCTGTACTTTGGATCAAATAAATGCAGGCTTGGTGAGCAGAAGAGACTTTAAAAAAAAATAAAAATCTTACCGTTCAAAACCTTTTGACTGGCAGTGTATATACACAATAAAAAAAAAAATATTATTATTATTATTATTACTATTATTATTATTATTATTAGAATATATTTATACTGTATAGTAATTCATAATTAGATTTATAATAATTTATAATCATCATACAAATTTATATGGTTTATATGGTTATGTATAATGCATTATTTGTCATGTACGAATGAAGGATGAGAATGAGAGTGGAGAGAGAGTGCTGGATATTCACTCTCCCCACCTACAATCCCTGCCGGCAACTGCGACTCGAACCCGCAACCTTCGGGTTACAAGTCCGACCCTCTAACCATTAGAGAGAGAAAATCAAACCCAGGTCAAATGCAGATATGCTCACTACTATACCACCAATGCAGGAAAGTATTCTAAATGTATTAGAACTGTGGTTACAATTATTTGTGAAATCATACAATGCATTATAAGGTGCTGTACAACGTATAAAAACTACTTTTATAATGTATTACCCATAAAGGCTTTAAGTAAAGCAAATGTTACAAACATACTATTGAATCAAGCGTAAACACAGCCCAGACTGTTTATTGACTAATTAAATGGGTCACGGTCAAACACTGACCTATAAACACTGAATATTTTCCCGTTTGACTAGAAACACTGACCGAATTGTACTGAGGTCACACAGACCTTTAGCTATAAACACGTGCTGTTGCGAGAAGGCCGTTGTGTGCAAGGGAGAGATAAACTCTGACAGATCTGTTCCTGCGGAAGACACATTCTCCCTCTCTAGCAGTTAACAGTTCGTAAAAAGTCCAGAACTGCCTTTCCTTGAGGACCTTATGGACGCACATATACAGTTGCGTATGCTAATGTACACGCAGCACAAACTCAAAGACACATTCCTTCAGATGCAAGCACTCCTGCAGACACACACACACACACGCACACTCCCTGAGGGGACAGTGGAAGGTATATTTGCTGTGCGGGGATGAGTCAGGGCCGGGTGAATTAGAGCTGGCACACTTCTTTATGAGAGGAAAACATATGGAAAGAGGAATAGTGGGGCGTGGAGAAGAGAAACACTTTTACTACCTGGACCAGCCTTAACTGGCACAGTCAACACACAAGGCTGAAGCACTGAGTAAACATGAAATCAAAATCTAGTTTTGCAATACATTCCTGGTCTTTCAGTGCAAGACCCAAGCAACCACTTAATACAGACAGATTCTGGAAGGGTCATTAAAAATAATCTAGTTTTAATTGTTCTTTCTTTGTTTCTCATTAACATGAATTATTAGTGGAGGTCTAAGCCTGTTCACATGTAGTCGCTCCATTACATTCAGCTCAAATGTCTAGAGAAACCATTCGCAGATTGTGTTGTTTATAACCAGAGTGTTAACCTCCTGTGTGGAATCAGTCATTTAGCTCCGTCTGCGTCAACGCTAACAACAGACATAACTCAGACGTAAAGATGGTCATAAAGCACGCTGCGATAAATTTGTCACCAGGTGGTTTCTGTTTGGAGATGGAGAGTGCGAGAGTTTTCTCCTCCTTTTGGGAGCCTCTATAAATCCTTCCCATTTCCGGACCAGTTCTGTGGGGGTGCTCATTCCAGTGGCCTGTAGATGTATGGGACTTTTAATTTGTCTATAACTCATATTCAGAGATGTATGGTCCCTGCGCCTCAAGTCTACAGGGAATTTATTATACGTTTGGGCTCAAAGCAAGACACTTCTTGGATACTTCTAAACGCATTTTCTATCGAAATTTCATTTCTCTAAAGGGTGAAATTTTGTTTGATGTGAAAAGTCATATTTTCAGGAATGACTATCTTGCACAGGTAATGTGACTGGATGAAGAAAAAAAACAAAACAAAAAAAAAAAATATCAATATCCCTAAAGAAGATACAACATTTATTTCTGAACATATGCTGCCCTCTGGTGTTCCTCAGAGGAACATCAAAGTCTGGTTAGGAATTAACAACTGGTTCCTATTCAGAGCTGGTTCTATTTTTTAACCCAGATGATTTTGATAATATTCTGCTCCCTAAATGTAGTGGTTCTTAACCAGGGAGCCAGAGCCCACCTAGGTGGGCCCACCTAAGTTTAAAAAAAAAACTTAAAAGGAGGCCTCAAACGATTTGAAATAAAACAAAACAAAAGCATTAAATAAGCAAAACTATAAGCAAATACATTTATTATTTTAATTCACTCTCTCGCCAGTTTTTTCTTTGAAGAATCAAAGTTCCAACTGTCTAGAAAAAGCTGGATAAATTATAATTTTGATGTGTGATTTTTAATTTTGATGTGTGATTTCTAGACTTGAATATAATCTCCAC
>JAHKKF010490670.1:0-18128 GCA_019740295.1 Labeo calbasu | reverse complement strand
CTCCCCCTGTCCTCCCCTTGTCCCGGCTGTCATCCGTCTGCCAATCTCCCGCTCCATGGCGAATTCCCTGCTCTCTTTATCCCTCTCTCTTTCCCACAGGGTTTGCCAGGGCCGGCCCGGTGCCTGGCTTCCAGGGGGACACTCTGCTGCTCGCCTTCATCGACTTGAGACAAGTAGGTCTTTGTTTTTTTCCACTCCTTTTTCTTTTCTTTCATTCTTCTTTCCCCTTTCTTCTGTTTTCCCCTGTTTACCCCTTAACATCCCCCCCTTCTTTCTCTTATTTTCCCCTCTACCGCCAAACCCAACCCCCTAAACCTCCACGCTAGCCTTAGTTTTGTTTCAAGGTTTCTTTCCTCAATGTGTGAGCCTGTGTGTGTTTGTATTCATATCTGTGGTCCCAAGGCCTGGCCTGATATTCACCTTGGTGGTTTTGTGTTTACCATTGTGGTGCGGAGGTGGCCTCAAGACCTCCTCCTGTTCGCTTTAAGGTAAGAATTTTTTTTTAGATGGTCTTTAGGGGTCATCCTATCCCATTTGCACCTCCACACTCTTGAACATTGCAGAGCTGGAGCCGTTTATAGGAAACGTTGGCCTGTGCTCCGGCTTGAAAAACACAAACTGAAACACACTGAGAAGAACATCAAGGTGATGTTGCAACCAGAAAGGCAACAGCCCAAGGCATTATTCTCTCATCCCATTATTTACGTTTGGAGGACGTTTTGATAGCACTTTGGTTGCTCAGAATAGATTTTGTTGCTGCAGTTCATTTGATACAAATGACATACAATATGTCATAGCCTAGCATGCATACTTCAGAGCATGAATGTTGTGGGCATATGTAAGCACCTCATAATTCTCTTCTGCTTCAGGGAGGCCTTTTCCAGAAACGATCATTGATTGGATTTATTCTGTCGTGCAAAAGCAAAACTCAGCAACTTGACATCAGGAGTTATGACCAGATCTCCTAGGTTTGGTTCAACCATGTTCCAGTTTAGAGACAATTGCAGTAACCCACACTAAAACCACCTCTGTTTGTTTGGTCTAGCTACTGCTTGTTGCCTTTGTAGGGCAGTGTTTTCGTCATAAAAAATGATCAACTTCTCCCATTGATTTTATTTTAATAACATATTATGTGGCCCTTTAAATTCAGAATGAATGAGTTTCGAACAAAAGCTTAGAATATTCTTTATACTGAACAGTTGTTCTTTTGCAACATTGTGGCTTTCATGTACAGTCCTGCTTGGCTGCTTACGTCTTGCATACTGCAAAAAACAGAGCAAAGTGATCACTGAACTTATGAATCAATTCAGAATTGTTAAAGAAACTACTGCACTGCATTGATGAATTAGTTTTGTTCCCCAGTTCTAGAAAAGCAGTGATGCACACAGATGCAAGTTTGATTACGATCCCACTTCTCTCGCTGTTTTTTTTCCTAATTTTCTACCCTCTCAACTGTCTGTCCGAATAAAATAGGCAGCAACCTAAAAAATATAAAATAATTATATCTGGTTGTGCATCAGTTGTATCAAACATAACTACAGTTTTTTTTTTTTTTTTTCTGGACACGTCAAACGAAAGTTTGAAAAAAGGCCGGTAAGAAGAATGTAGCATGTGTGTTCATGAATTCCGAGATCTAGAGAGGATGGGAAACAATAATGGTGGGGTTATAAGGGTCCATATTTGGGACCCCCTCCCTCGTTGCCGAAGTGGCCAACCTGGGCGGGTGTCAGAGACTGAGAGGGGATGACGGATGGGCTGGATGCTCAGGGAGTACTGGATGAATGAGCTGACAGACAGTGACGGATAGCTCTTTCTTCCACTAAAACAATTCCGTTTTGTCCCGCCTGCCATCATGATGCAGTGCCACTTGTTTTCCATTTAGTTTTTTTTTTTTTTAAACCTGACTTCACCATGAAGGCGCTTGTGTGGTTTTGCTTTGTTTTTTTTTTAAAGAGAGGAGAAAAGAGGATGCTGAAGAAAAGAATGAACAAAATAGCCATTTTGCTTTTTTTAATGTCATGTTTTGCTTTTGAGCTGTCATGATGCGTGGCTCTCTACAAAGATATCTTTCATTATTAATACTGTTATTGTTATTATAATTTCAATAGCATCCGATGGAAGTCGGTAGAGGTGCAGTCTTCTCTCAAGAGGTGGCTTTTTCAAGGGGTTGTTCTGGTGATCAGAGATGTCAGAACCGTTCTGTCCCCCTGCGTGCCTGGCCCTGAATACGCCCGATAAATCAACCTGAAGGGCCCGTTTGTGTCCCGGTCTCCCGGGTCCTGGGATGGGGCCGCGGGTCAATCCTTATGGAGATAGACAACGAAAAGGTCCGGAAGCTCTGGGAGGGGATTTGGTGAGAGGCTGGAACCTGGATTCACTCTCCTATCTGAAAAGACAAGAATACAAAAAGAAAAGAAGAACGTTCAGACTCTGCTTCAAAGTGCTTTAGATGGTGAAGAGTAAGTGGATGGATGGCGGACTGACGTGATGAACGACTTCATTCGTGAGCCATGTTCACACAGCAGCAGGATACTGCTGTTTGGAGTGCTGAATACGTTTGTGTTTGATTGATTCTTCAACCGAAATGCCTACCTGAAATTTTCAAAATTTGAGAGTGGGTTCATCTGTCATAGCAAAATGAACATATGAATAGTATCCACCTTTTTCCTGAGTGAGCGGTGCCAAGAAGGATTCTAACTTCCTTTTGGGTTCTTTCGCGTTCCGTTCTCCATAGAAATCCATGTTAAAATGGGGTAAAAAATAGACTGAATTGAAGCTTTTTCAAAATAACTGTGCGCAGGTTTAACATTGTAAAACCGGCTCAGAAAATATGTAAGAAACTATTTGACTAGAAACACCAGAGACACCAGAGACCGTAATGTAAAGCACCGCTGCAGTCCAGCAAAACTTCCGTGTTCAGGAAAAGATGGATAAGCATATGAAGAAAACCTGGCTATCTCCATGCATATTATTATACAAATGGAAATAGAGGTATTTTGTAATAAGGGAGCAAGACAACATGTCAGTTAAATGTTGAGGTACACAGGAAATCAGAAGTTGCTTGAAGCAGTGTAGAATATAAATGACATCCTTAAAGACACAATTGATTGTCATTCCCAAACACTGTGAACACGGCCTTCTTGTAATTTCAAAATGTGATGAATGTGGAGGTCAAAGTTTATTTTAGCAAGATACGGAGAGTGATTTTGCAGGATAAAAAACAACAGATAAATAGACTGAGGAATCAGAAGTAGGTATTATAAATGGCACGTTGCAGGCTGCAGTTCTATATTTAGGAGTCTTATATTAGAAGATTATATTAGGAAAGCTTTGTGGCGATGGGAACCCTTGGCTGGCCTTGGTGTGGGAGGCCTGCTGGCCTCTGTGGTGAGGCTGGCCCCCCAGCAGCGCACGTTCTCGGGGCTGCCGCATGCCTCAACTCTTGCCCTGGATCTTCTGCCTTTCCAAATTCCTCTCAGCTCCAAGGGGTGGGGGTGGAAAGAACCAGCAGCCAGGCCTCGGTTGATGCAGAGGGCCTCATGGACTCAGAGAAGCGTTATTTGGATTTACAGTGGTTATCTGTCTATCTATCTGTCTATCTATAGTGTTGTCTGTCCATGCCAACCTTCAAACTTAAAGGATGTTTTAAATTTAGTTTATGAATTTAGATTCATTCTAATTCTTCTATTTCACATTTAAATTCAAATTGCAGTTCTGAATTCATATTCATTACAAATTCTCTAACTGAATTGGAATTTTTTAAAGGCATTCTTATGTCAATTCTGATTGGTGCATGACCCTGCAGGGCTCAGTAATTTGGTGCTCTGGTACAGGTGCATAAAAGCCACCGGGCTTTTCAGAAGTTAAGATGATTTTGTGATAGTTGAAGGTATGAGAGACATTTATTTACATCCCCTACGGTGGTGTCTCTGCTCGCCACCCTTCATGACCTATTCTGGGGCACTGCATAGAAGAGCAGAGGGGGTGGGGGAACGTTTTCCTGGTCCCGTGAATTTGGGAACCATGAGGCTGCTAAGCATTCCTGTGGCCTGTCCACAGGCATTATCCTAGAATTCCTGGAACGTTGTTAAAAGGATTCAATGTAAAATGCTTTTCCCCTCTCTAACCCCTTCCATTCCTTTCTTTTAGTCCTTGGCGGTGAAAGCCTAACGCCAGTGACACCACCAGAGGCTTATGCTTGCGTCCTTCTGAACCCTCTGGGCACCTTCTTAGTGTCCATATGATTCTAACAGCTGCAGCTGTGTCTGATTTGCCTCTCCTTTCTTTATTCCCTCTTTTATATACTCTGTCATCACTTTTCTTCTGTGATTGTGATAACTCTGTGCTCTGAGGTGAAATTTTGCTGTCAGAGTTGGTTATGTTGGTTTAAGCGTGGTTTGACGCTTGTACAGAAACGAATGATTGAAATGTAATCCTTACAATGTTCTGGCACCATCCGATGATTTAATACTCTCAGGGTTATTTTGGAGTGTGTTTATGTTTCTTCGTTTGTGTGTGTGTGTGCTTGGTAATCGCTAAACAAACTCTGAGTCCGCTAGTGACCCATAGTGAAAAAATGTTGTT
This sequence comes from Labeo calbasu, assembly GCA_019740295.1. NCBI lineage: Eukaryota > Metazoa > Chordata > Actinopteri > Cypriniformes > Cyprinidae > Labeo > Labeo calbasu. The sequence goes on along the minus strand of JAHKKF010490670.1, from coordinate 13,544 downwards.
CCGGCAACAGGGTGCAAGGCGGGGACATGTTGGCGGGCCAGAAAGTTGAAGCCCCCCTCTGAAAGGAGTTCACTGCGGTTTAAGGAAATTTGCTGCTTGCTCCCATTTCTCAGTCAGCAACCTCCTCTGGAGAGTCAGGGAATCTGGAGAATGTTCCCTGAGATATAAAGACTTCTCGTAACAAAACGAGCAATTTTGTTCTCCTTTTCTAACTTAAGTTTTCTTTAAAAATTAATGATATATATATATATATATATAATTTAATTATTGCAGGCACCAAGGTACTACTGAGGTTTGAATATTGCCCAGTGAGTGTGTAAGTGTATATATGCTTCAAAAATTTGTGGTCAATAAGATTAAATAAAGCTCAATTATTTGATCAAAAGTTTAGTAAAAACAGTAATACTTTGAATGAAAAATAACTGATTCTTGTTTTAATATAATTTAAAATGTAATTTATTTCTGTGATTGCAAAGCTGAATTTAATACAACAGTCTTCAATGTCACATCCTTCGAAAATCATTTTAATAAGCTGATTTGCTGCTCAAGAAACATTTATTATTTTTATAAATGTTGAAAACAGTTGAACTGTTTAATATATGGTTAAAACTGATACATTTCATTAGGATTCTTTGATAAATAGGAAGTTCAAAAGAACTGCATTTATTTAAAATAGAAATCTGTTATAACAATGTAAAAGTCTTTGCTGTCACTTTTGATCATTTGAATGCAAACTTGCTGAATAAAGGTGTTAATTTCTTTAAAAAAAAAAAAAAATCATACTGACCGCAAATTTTGAATGATAATGTATCTTTCCAGTTGTAGTGTAATATTAGTTTTTTGTTCCTGATTTGTGACACAATAATTAATCTTCATATTGTTTGTGGTATCGGAGGAAGTTCAGAGCAGGTTCAGAGAAATGACTAACGGGAGTCATTCAAGGAACACTGACGCTTACAGTATCAATGTGTCATTTAGTTTCAGGCAGTTGCTCCTCAGCATGTCCCAACGTGCCAGCTTTGGGAAAAATGGATCTATACATGACGTGATTTTCAACTAACAGTTTCTAGTTAAGTAAAAGCGAAAGGCTATGATCCTGCAGTCAAAATGAAAGCAAACTATCACTGAACACTGATTAATGTCAGGGCATAATGTGTTCACTATTGAAGAAGTGGAAATACTGGCTAAGAGACAAATGAGCTTATGTTGCAAATAAATGTTGCTTTGGAAAATGAAACTGAAATCTAGCTAGATGTGGGATTTCCAGCTGTTTCCAAAATTGCTGTTTGGTATTTCCCTGTCAAGCGTGTACCTTTGGGAGAGTGAATCAGTTCAGTAAAGTGTCAAGCTGCTATCTGTGTGATTGCAACTGTTATGCACACAATATCTATGCGGTGTTTGTGTTTATGTAGTTAAAGATGAAGAACTGAAACAAATATTGGACCCCACTGACTTTTTAAATGGAGAAAAAGCCCAGAGGTGTAGAACGACATTTAAACAATGTTTAGAACGGCAGAATTTTATTTTATTTTTTTATTTTTTTGGGGTGAGTGGTCCCTTTGCTTATGTTTGACCCTCATAAGTAGCACGGGTATATTTGTAGCAATAGCCAAAAATTTTTCTTTTATGTCAAAAATCATTAGGATATTAAGTAAAGATCATGTTGCATGAAGATATTTTGTAAATTTCCTACCGTAAATATATCAAAACTTTGATTAGTAATATGCATTGCTAAGAACTTCATTTGGGCGACTTTAAAGGCGATTTTGTCAATATTTGGATTTTTTTTTTTTTTTTTTGCACACTCAGATTCCAGATAGTTGTATCTCTGCCAAATATTGTCCTATCCTAACAAACCATACATCAATGAAAAGCTTTTTAGCTTTTGGATGATTAGCATTAGGCTATGGTGCTCATGTAGATGATTCAAATCCAATTTTCTGTCCTCTTTCCACTACAAAAGAGACAGAAAGGCCCAAATTAAGATAAAAATAAAATCTTTTGTTCAGTAAAGATGATCCATTTCACAGTTAATAAGATTTCTAATCAATTTCCTTTCATCAACTGACAGCTCAATGACTGTGTGAACCATGGAACTGATCTGCAAGGTTATTTTCCACCTTTAGGGGGTGGTGGGAGATATTAAGACCACCTCTGTCCCACATTCTCTTTCGGTGATGTCAGTAGGATGAACTAGTGTCTGAGTGTGTGTTTGTGTTTTTAATGGAGCCTCTCGGTCAACCGCAGTCTCCCTGAACCCTAACCTGCCTGGTTCAGTAGCTGAGGTCAGACAGACGGCAGCGAAGGTGCGCAGGAAAGACAGATTGAAGATGAAACCATATGGGCCGTGCTCTTCTCCTCACCCCGTTGGGCTACAGCCTCCCACAGATCAGCTCTTTGTGTGGCTCCTTCAGGGACAGATAGAAAGTTTGAAAGAACGAAGACTGCCACAGAACTTCGATTGTACAAGCAAACCAGCTCTCCTCGATTTTCCTGTCTTTGCTTATGGAAAAGAAGTAAAAACGAATGAGGAGGAGTGGAAATGTAGGAAGGAGAAAGAAAAGGAAACGACACAGGCAGTGCTCTCCTCAGACCGTTTCTCCATAGTCTGCCTAAACAAGCCAGTGACAGGTGTCACAGTTTAATCGTCCCCCATTTGCTTCCTCTCAATGCCCAGTGAGTGTGTCACGCTTAAATCCATCCCCCCTGCTCCTTCTCAATGGCGTGCTGGTGTGTGTCAGTGAAAGGCCTGTTTGAGGCGCTGTCACAGGTCTCCAGGGGTCAGACGGATGAGCTGCCCTGCTTGTATGGAGTCAGTGAGGGAGCAGATATTCTCTGAGCAGGGGGTTGACATCTCTCTTTGCGGCAGGGTCCCATTCAGCCCTATGAGGATGGCACTGACATGCATCTTCTCTCTCACTCCAGCATGAACACAAACTGTCAACCGATTCCTGCTTCTCCAGCTTACCCTTTTCCGTATTTCTCTGTGTTAGAAAAAACGCAGTGGATGATGTGAACGATCAAGGAATCTTAAAAATATAGATCACGCTTCATTCACTCCCCAAACCTGCAGGACTCTTTCTTCTGCGGAACACAGAATATATTTTGTAGAGCGTTTCAGCATATTAGGAAAGTCAACAGGATTCAGACTCTGTCAAGGTCCTAAAAAAAGACATTCATGTCGTTCCAAACCAGCAACACCTTCGTTCATCTCCAGAACACAAATTAAGATATTTTTGATCAAATCCGAGAGCTTTCTGACCCTGCATAGACAGCAACACAACTACCTCATTCAAGGCCTAGAAAGGTAGTAAAGACATTGTTAAAATAGTCCATGGTGCAACCGTAATTTTATGAAGCTACAAGAACACGTCGTGGTGCTCTTGTGAATGTGCATCCAAGACTGAGACGGAAGAGAATAAATTGTTGAATAAAGTCGTTGTTTTTGTCATCTTTATGTACAAAAATGTTCTTGTTGATTAAACAAATTACCGTTGAACCACTGATGTCACATGGAATATTTTAACAATCTCCTTACTACCTTTCTGGGCCTTGAATGTGGTAGTTGCATCTATGCAGGATCAAAAATCTCTTGAAGTTCATCAAATAAACCTCATTTGTGTTTCGAAGATGAACAAAGGTCTTATTGGTTTGGAACGACATGCCTCTTTACTCTCAAATAAAAACAAAACTTTGGTGAACACAGACCATATACGCAAACTACATTAAATATGGCAACAAACTTGAAGATGTTTGGCCACTTGACATGCAGCAACCAATGAGATTAGACATTTGTTGACGTTTGAGGTTTGTGTTGCCGTATTTGATTGCGTTGTGTGCGTTCACCAATGCTTTTATGTAATCTAGAAGTAAACAATAGCTTAAATATCAGTCTGTTCATCATGCCAAGTGATTCTGTTGCTTCAGTTGAGTCATATGAAATAGTTTCCTGGTAAATTTATCTTTTTTTTGGAGCCTGAATGTTTTAGACCCCATTAACTTTTATTGTATGGACAAAAACAACTTTCAGATATCTTCGACTACTTTCCACGGAAAGTCACACAGGTCTGGAATGTCATGAGAGTGAGTAAATGACTAAGTTGCACTGCTTCTAACTACTCCAGATCAAAACAGATTTTCCTGTTGTCCAGCAGCTGGACTGGAACTCCACTGCTTTTCATATGTGTAGAATAGATTGTTTTTGTGAGTGTGTGGGTGGGTGTGGATATAGGGGTCATTTATGGGACCCACATATCTGTGGTTTTTCCCTCAGTTCTGACTCTTGGTTCTGGTAAGTTACACTCTATGAGCCCTGTATTAGTCAGATTGGATGGATTGTATTTTCCTGTGTGTAGAACATCTGGCTGTAAAGAAGACAATAATTGGAGAACAAATCCCATACTGAGTTTTAATTATTAACTGGTGGCAGGTGGAAACAAGTAGATGTTTGTTTTTATTGATGATTGTCATTCCTTTTTATTGATTATTACTGATACATGCTGTTATGAAATAAATCTTTAAGAATTGGTGTTACCTTACAGCTGTTCAGATGTTGTTTCTGAATACAGCTTAGAAAACAATTTGCACATTTGGAACATCTCAAGAAACATAAGCAGCCCATGATGAATCACTACTATATACCTGATCTGCAGAATCTTTCTTAGTCTTTTGAAAGCAATGCCTGGAAAATGCCAGGCATTTTTTTTTTTTTTTACACTGCTTTTGTGCACGTAGCCACATTGTTGTGCATATTCATCTTTTTAACGTGCACAAATAGCTGTGTTTACTCATGCTAACTGCAAACTTCACTCATTGCATTATTTAGAGCGCACAGCTGACAACTCTAAGTGATGAGGAAAGAGAACGGGGGAGCGAGTGGGAAGATACATGAATGTGACGTTTTGGACAGTGAACTCATCCTGGCCCTGGCGCACGCTGGCTGACCTTCCTCTAGTTAACGGCCAGAACCAGACCAGGTGTAATCACTTTCTCCAGCCTTCCGCCTGTCTTTCCGTCCAAGGAAGAGAGAGTAAGCGAGTAGGGGGTGGGCCAGTCAAGTGGCCTCCGGCCGACCCTGCTCGCATTCCCTCGGAGCCAGCGGACGATAAGCCTGACGTGCTATCTGTCTCGCTCTTTCTCCCTCTCCGTCTCTCACAGGCTCAGTTAGTATTGGCAGGCCAAGGGGGGTTTGTATGGTAAAGCAGTAAGTCTGTGTGTGTTATGCATGTTATACATGCTGGAAAGTAAGAGAGAGAAATAGGGGGGGAGCTGCTGACCCTCCGCTAACCTTGGCTTTGGTCCAGTCAGGGAGTCAGGCAGGATCTAAAGTCTGAGCCCCTCACCCCGTACCACTTCACCTTCCATTCAGATCAGTCCCGCACCAGGGGCTATGCCCCTGCACGGGGGTACGGAAAAGAGAGCCTGGTGTTATTTTCCCCTTCTCTCCTTTTTTCTCTCTCTCTTTTACCCCATTTCTTTTTTTCCTCTATTTTTCTTTGCTTATTTTGTCATTCTCCTCCTCCCTCTGTGAATTTCTGCTTAAAGACTTGACGGAGAGGTCGTTGTACCGGTCTTGCCTCTTTAATAACCTCCATCTCAACCCTCATCACCTTCTTACCGGAACGCACAATGTGTTGTAGGCCATTTACAAATGCCAATTTGTTTGCCATTAAGTAAGGTAAATAGGATTTGGTGAATTCCATTGGGATAACAAGCACCAACCTGACCCTTAGTTTCATTTTGTTTTGTTTTTCTCCCTCTCTCACTCTCTCTTTCTCTTTCTTTGGCAGCTGTTTATCTGTTTGTCTTCATGCCGTGGTGATCATGAGTAAGCAGTATTCAGTCTGTAGCCTTTTGGTGACCCTGATCTTGAGGGCTATCAGAGTTCACGTCCATAGAGACAGCACCACGCCATCACCAAAAAAGCCTTTTATCAGATTATATCGTTATTCATGCCCTGTGAAAAGGGTAGGAGTTCTGTAATGCTGGTTTATTGTCTGCCACCACACCACACGCACAAACTCACGCAGATCAACATTCCATCTTCATTTTCCTACAGCAGCTGTAAGAGTCGTTTTGATTTGTCCATTTCCTGTAAGCCTTAAAATGGATCTTTTCTTATAAACGTGAACGATGAGACACCCTTGACACAAATATGATTTCTGGAAACCGCCTCAACAAAAGACGCTGTGCGTCATGCTGGTAATAAAGCTGCTTTGAATTTCCTTTTCAGATTTAAATATTCCACAGCATTTCATCCTGTTTTAGTGCATTTTTGGAATAGAGCACAGTAGTCAAGTGCCGCAAGTAAAAATCCCATGTTTTGTCCATTGGTAAAGTGATTTTTCTACGCTAATGTACAAGACCTTTAAAAACAGTTATTTCAACTTTAAAAATGGTTTAAAATCCCCGTTTCTGATGAAAAGTTATTTATTTGATCAAAACTAAGTAAAATAGTAAAACCAAATGCTGATTTGGTGCTTTTCTTATTATTATCAAAATCTTTACTGTCACTTTTGATCAGTGTTCCATTATTTTATTTTTCTTGTAATGTGAAGGCAAAAATCTATTGTGCACATCCTAATTCCTTTCCTTTTTTATACAGTTACAATCAGAATAATTCAAAATCTCCCCCCCACTCCCCCCAGAGACTTTTTCTTAAGAAGAAAAATAAATGTATTATTTAGAAAGGCTATATGAAGATTTCCTTATTCCTTAGTTCCTTAGTTTAAAAATGTGTTGTACCAGAAAACCTTACATTCTCAGAATTACTCAAATGTGTATAAATAAACTTTCTGGTAACTTTTGGTTTTATGACAGCTTTGATAAAAGGTTCTGATCCACTTCAAATGCTGACTACTGTATTTACCTCAGAATAATTGTAATTTATGTCAGTGTGAGTACGTTAGATAACATGCTGTAATGAGATCAGGCATAGTACTTTTTTTTTGACTGCATGTATTTTAAAGGAACAGTTCACCCAAAAAATGACAATTTTGTGATCATATACTCATCCTCATGTCATTTCTTTCTTATATTAAACACAAAAGAAGGCATTTTGAAGAATTTTAAAGAACCAAACAGTTGTTGGTCCCCACTGACTTCTGTAGTAGGGAAAGAAGTGTCAACCAGAATTTTTCAAAATATCTTCTTTTATGTTCAACATAAGAAAGAAACTCATACAAGTTTGGAACGACAAGAGAGTGAGTAAATGATGTCAAAATTGTCATTTTTGGCTGAGCTATTCTTTTAAGAATGTTAAAACCTCTCTAGTAAATATTTCAACCTCATTCTTCTTTCTGTTCTGTGTTCCTCTCACTCTCCTTGCGCATCACAGACTGTTTTAGATTCTTGCTACCAGCTCTTAGCTCTGACCGTTCAGTCACACTCCTGCCCCAGCAATAACTTTTACCTTGTCGGAATCCACAGGAAGGTAAAAGGGAGGTCATGTCTTCCCCAGGCCAGTGCCAAGTTTTTCAGTCTAACAGTTATTAATTACCACCAGCAACTCCTTTAAGTGGGTCTTGTGGAGAAATGGACAGTGAGAATGAGCTCATCCTCCACCTGTAAGATGTTACTGATATAAATTTGCCTATTTATTTATTAACTCTCATTCTTAGTTCATCTGTCCTGAGTTGGACACAAAATGGCTTGTGACTGTTTTGTTGTCATTTTGACCTGGCAATAACTCTCTTTTCTGAATGGACAGGAAGTTGAAAGTGAGGCCACCTCTTCCCCTAGGCTAACGTAAACGCTGTCAAATGTTCATGAATTACAGTCTGTAACTCTATTAAAATAAGTGTCAAAACAAGTCAACCAGAAGGTCACAGAGAGTATACAGAGGGACGTGCCAAATCAACTGTTCTGTGAATATATGTATTTACTTATTATTTAAATACTTATTTTATTTTTTTATATTTATGCATTTATTATAAATTGATTTTTATATTATACATTTTTTTCAAATGAATTATTTGACTTTTTTGGGTTTACTTTGTAATACTTCTGTCATAGTTTGTCATCCAAGTTAAGATTTCAATGAACCAGGTTTTTCTAAGGTTCACTTACGCAGCCATTTGAAATCTTTAGATGTTTTAGAAATGAGACTGTTTTGCATTCTGTGGGATTTAGCCACTTTCCTCAGGTCTCTATGACCGCTTCACCACTCCATAACCCCCGAGATAACTCTTCCTTGTCTGAAGAGGACAGGAAGGTAAGTTTGAGGCCAAGTCTTCCCCAGACTATGGCTCCTCAGACGTTGCGGCCTCAGGAAGAGGGCTGTTTTCACTTGTCCCTGATGTGACTTGCTAACAGAGCGAAAAGGACTGATAACAGAACAATGACCCGAGTGGGGTTCAGCTTAGAGGCAGAGTGTATCGGCCACCGCAGCCATCGCCGTCTTGACCACCCACTGACCCCAACCTCCCTCATGCATTTTGGACATGCGTAGAGTTCCCTCAGCAAATGTTCACTTTGCAGTTAGAGATTAGCAGTGTCCTGCAGCGACTTGTTCCATACACGCCCAGTAGGAGAAACTCTATTAATTTAATATTCTCATTGAGGTGGAAAAGGTGGAACCTTAATCTCATGAACTCTTTGTATCTTGCAGTCTGTGTTTTAATTTAGACAGAGATGTTTGTACCCTTTTTAATCAAGTTACGGCTGTCAGAATACTTCGGGCTGGAGCTTCTGCTCTGCTGAAATCCTCTGAAGCCCTCTTGAGACTTCTGTCCGGTCTTAATCATGTAGGTCTCTGCTTCTCCTAATGAAATTATATGAGCCACTCAGTTGTGGCACAGCCCCACCAGCATCCTAGCTGAGTGGACCAATGGTAAGTGGTCATTGTTCATTTTTAAACTTAGATTTCCCTCTGTTCAGAGTTCAGTGCAGGGTGAATTCTATTTGAATGAGAGAACTCTCTCTGGAGTACTCTGAAGAGTACAATCTCTTTTTGGTGCACCCTATATATAGACACACTTCGCTGCCACTATTTTGACTAGGGATGTGCATGAATAGTGAATCCGTATTCGGAAAGGCATCGATACGACGATGGCGAATGATTTGCAGATCCTGAGCACCACTAATATAAATCTAATCTTGTAAAATGTGTGCTAAGTACTAATGTTACATTGATCGTGAATCTTATAATTAAAGAAAATAAAAAGCGAGCATGCATTCAAAAGCGATTAATAGCGGCTCCTGCGATTTTTACACAGTGTAATTACCCAACAATATAATTGCGAGAGAAAGCATTGTAATATATTTTTCCTCCCATACATGTCATTTCCTTTCCGAACACGGTATTTAGATGCATGCACGCGTGATATAGCAGAATGATATAGCAACAAAATTCATGTTTATAGCACTTAAGGGATAGTTAGTCCAAAAATGTTAATTTTGTCATGATTTATTCACCCTCTTGTTGTTCCTGTATAACAGGCTTGCTTCTGCAGAACCCAACAGAAGGTTTTCTGATGTTGGATTTAAAACAAGATTAGAATTTCATAGTACAGACACAAAAAAAGAAAAAAAAATCTATTATTTTGCATCAGAAGAAAGTCGGTCAGCTTTGGAATAACATGAGGATGAGTAAATCATGACAGAATTTTTCATTTTTGATTGAGCTATGCCTTTAAGATTGTGACAAGATTGTGTTTTGTATATTACTGGAATATCTCAATAAAACTGACTTTACAATAAAATTGTTATACAGTGGCATGCGGAAGTTTGGGAACCCCTTGCAAAATCTGTGAAAATGTGAATAATTTTAACAAAATCATACAAAATGCATGTTATATTTTTATTTAGTACTGTCCTGAGTAAGATATTTTATATAAACGATGTTTACATATAGTCCATAAGACAGAAAATAGCTGAAATAATTAAAATAACCCCCTTCAAAAGTTTGGGAACACTTGGTTCTTAATACTGTGTGTGGTTACCTGAATGATCTACGACTGTTTTTTTGTTTTGTGAGTCCCTTGTTTGTTCTGAACAGTTATACTGAGCACTGTTCTTTAGAAAAATCCTCCATGTCCTGCAGATTCTTTGATTTTTCAGCGTCTTTTGCATATTTGAACCCTTTCCAGCAGTGACTGTGTGATTTTGAGATCCAAAGTTTTACACTGAGGACAATTGAGGGACTCAAACACAACTATTAAAAAGGTTCCAACATTTACTGATGCTCTAGAAGGAAACATGATGCAATAAAACTTTTGAACAGGATGAAGAGGTCCATTTAGTACTGCCTTTCGGAAGCTACAGAAAATACTTGCATGTTTCCCGTAAGACAAATTAAGTACAATTTACCTTGATCTTCAAATTCAAAAAGGTTTTATCCCCCGCATCGTGTTTCCTTCTGGAGCATCAGTGAATGTTTGAGCCTTTTTTAATAGTTGTGTTTGAGTACCTCGGTTGTCCTTGGTGTGAAAAGATGGATCTCAAAATCATACAGTCACTGCTGGAAAGGGTTCAGATATGCAAAAGATACTGGAAACCAAAGAAGGGGACATGGGGGATTTTTCTGAAGAACAGTGCTCAGTTTAACTGTTCAGAACAAAGAAAACACTCATGAACAACCATCACAAAATAAAAAAACAGTCATAGATCATCCAGGTAACCACACACAGTATTACGAACCAAGGATTCCAAGGGGGTTATTTTAATAATTTCAGCTAGTTTTTTTGTTTTTGTTTTGTGGGCTATATGTAAACATCTTACTCAGGACAGTACTAAATAAAAAAATAACATGCATTTTGTATGATCTCTCTTATTTTGTTAAAATTATTCACATTTTCACAGATTCTGCAAGGGGTTACCAAACTTTTGCATGCCACTGTATTAGTTAATGCATTAGAGATCACAACATTGTAATGACCACTTTTTTTTTTTTTTTTTTTTTTTGATCTTGTACTTTTTAATCAAAAGTCGATCTTCCAGTGAAACGGCAAACTAATTTTAAACTTCAGTTGAAACCTCACCCCTTTCTTATCATCAGCTATAAGCTTGTATTCACATAGAACAAAGTCCTCATCCTTCAGTTTCTTTCTTTTCGATAATCCAGTTCACTCAGATGTGCGTCAGATGACAGTAGAAAAGATCTGTTGTGACGTCTGTTACATTATGTTAATATTGACCTAGGTTAATAAATACTTTAAAAGGTTTTTTTATTGTTAGCTATATACCTGTATTAACTAAAAATGATTTGAAACTTATTATAAAGTGCTGACCATGGTTTTCCTTCCTTTATTTATATCCCCTCTCTTTGACCTGTTTCATCTGTGTACTGTGCAACAACTTTACTCCCTCTTTTCCTTCTTCTCCCTTTGCTGTCTTCTCTTCCTTCCCTCTCCATCATTTTTCTCTTCCTCCTCCACATCATCTTTCCATTATTTATTTTTTTTGTATTCTTTGTCTCCTCTTCCTTTTTGCTCTTTCTCCCATTTTGATTGACAGTTGCTCCAGCACTGGTGCTTCTAGGACTTTGTCATTTGAAAATGTGTCTTGACAGAAAAGAAAGCACACACTTTCAACATTGTTAATCCTTGACGAATGACATGAGTATCCTTTCCCAGCGGTTAAGAGCATGTCTGTTTGCTTAGACTGAGATTTGTGTTTGAGCGTCTCATGCTTGCTGCTTTGCTTGACGCTTTAGCGTAGATGGAGCCTAAGCTGAGATAACCTCTACGGATAACCTCTGACCTCTGTGTGCTACTACTGTGCGGACTGAAATATGGCTTGAGAAACAGGGAGCCACTTTTCCTTTTTTCGCTACCCAGATACCGCTTATCATTTTCCTCCCTGTGGACTTTGACTGATGTTGAATGATGCTTTAGTTGCTGCTCCTTTCGTTTTTTTCCCCACTCCTCTCTCTATTCACATGATCCAGAACCATGGATAGCTGAGGAAAGTGTTTTTGATTCAGACCTCTCTGTTTATTATCTGCACAGGACAATTTAAAGATAAGACTGTTTTCCTGAGCTTTCTCAGTAATGTGAAGAAGTTGAAACCACCCTGTTGATTGACTTGGAGGGACAGGATGATTGGGAATCATAATTGTTAGTCATTCTGTAAACTACTCAGCCAACTGTATGATTTTTCCACAATTTTTTTTTAGCAATAGACCTTACAAATCTGCTATTGTCAACTTTTCTTGCATCTCTTTTTCCTGCTACTGAAAATGCTGCAACATAATGTTGATTTGAAGAAAATTTGGTATTGAAATGTGAATTGGAATCAGTGATAAATGTAAATGTCAGACATAAATAATTGAACACTTAAAAAAGGATAGTTCACCCAAAAATGAAAAGATTGAACAGATTTAATTTATGCTTTTATTCACATGTAAACATTGATTAATGCACATACGTGAAAGGCATGAATCTAAAATGTGCTTGACATGTGAGAACCAGTTAGGTTTGTTCTTGCGCGTTAAGCATGTGCTGTCGAGCTTCCATTTCTATATTTGATTTGCTCTATGTATGTGCATCAATCAAACATTTTTTAAGCCTTAAAGTTTTAGAGGAATTGACTTCAATTGAGGAATAATTATCTCAGGTTTCATTAAAAAAACGGTTAAGGTCAAAAGTGTACATACACCTTGCAGAATCTACAAAATGTTAATTATTTTACCAAAATAAGAGGGATAATACAAAATGCATATTATTTTTTATTTAGTACTGAATAAGATATTTCACATAAAAGACGTTTAAATATAGTCCACAAGAGAAAGTAATAGTTGAATTTATAAAATTACCCTGTTCAAATGTATACACACGCTTGATCCTTAATACTGTGTTGTTACCTCAATGATCCACAGCTGTTTTTTTTTTTTGTTTTTTTTGTTTTTTTTGTTTAGTGATAGTTGTTCATGAGTCTCTTGTTTGTCCTGAACCGTTAAACTGCCTGCTGTTCTTCAGAAAAATACTTCAGGTCCCACAATTTCAAGCATTTTTGTTTATTTGAACCCTTTCCAACAATGACTGTATGATTTTGAGATCCATCTTTTCACACTGGGGACAACTGAGAGACTCATATGCAACTGTTACAGAAGGTTTAAACTCTTGCTGATGCTCCAGAAGGAAAAAACATGCTTTAAGAGCCGGGGGTGTAAACTTTTGAACAGAATGGAGATGTGTACTTTTTTTTTTTTTTTTTTTTTTTTGCCTAAATATCATATATTTTTTCATTTAGTACTGCCCTTCAGAAGCTACAGAAGATAGTTGCATGTTTCCCAGAAGACAAAATAAGTTAAATTTACCCTGATCTTCAAATTCAAAAAGTTTTCACCCCCCGGTAAGCATTTTTAAGCATTTGTTCTTGTACGTACTATAGAGCTTCTGTTTCCATATTTGATTTGCTGTATGTATGTGCATTAATCAAACATTTATTTTTAAGCCTCGCAGTTTTGGAGCAATTGACTTCAGTGGAGGGATAAATCTTTCAGGTTTTGTTAAAAATCTTCATTTTTCAAAGATGAATAAAAAGTCTCATACTATACTAGGCCTTTAAACTACAAGAAGTCTTGTTCTTTTTGCTGAGTATAG
>JAHKKF010490669.1:0-17852 GCA_019740295.1 Labeo calbasu | reverse complement strand
TTTTTTTTTTTTTTTTTTTTTTTTTAACTATGTACACAATGTGTATGGAAAATGTTATTTTTACTAGGTTACACCACATGACATTTTCAAGAATAATCTTTGAACTCAATCACTGCAAAGCAGCTATTAGAAAGACATTGTTGATTTCTAAGTCCTTTTTCTATTCACTTCCAGGTACATGTATAGCGATGAGATTGAACTTGAAGCGGACACGGTGCTGGCCACTCTGTACGCTGCCAAAAAGTATATAGTGCCTGCACTGGCTAAGGCCTGTGTCACCTTTCTGGAGACGAGCCTGGAGGCCAAAAATGCCTGTGTGTTGTTGTCCCAGAGTCGACTGTTTGAGGAGCCTGAGCTGACCCAGCGGTGTTGGGAGGTCATTGATGCTCAGGCCGAGCTGGCGCTTCGCTCTGAGGGCTTCTGTGAGATTGATCTTCAAACGCTGGAGATCATACTAAAGCGAGAGACTCTAAACACCCGGGAGGCGGTGGTCTTCCAGGCAGCTCTCGACTGGGCTGTGGCTGAATGCAAAAGACAGGGACTGGGACCGACCTCTCGTAATAAAAGAGCAGTGCTGGGCAAGGCTCTGTACTTGGTTCGCATCCCAACCATGACCCTGGAGGAGTTCGCCAACGGAGCCGCACAGTCAGACATTCTAACGCTGGAAGAGACTCACGATGTTTTCCTGTGGTACACGGCAGCCAATAAGCCCAAGCTCGAATTCCCACTTCAGAAAAGAAAGGGGCTAACGCCACAGCGCTGCCATCGTTTCCAATCCTCGGCATACCGTAGTAACCAGTGGCGCTACCGCGGACGCTGCGATAGCATCCAGTTCGCGGTGGACAAGAGGATCTTCATTGCAGGGCTTGGCCTGTACGGCTCCAGCGGTGGAAAGGCAGAGTACAGCGTCAAGATCGAACTCAAGCGCCAAGGAGTGACCCTAGCCCAGAACCTAACAAAATTTGTCTCAGACGGATCCAGCAACACCTTCTCAGTATGGTTTGAACACCCGGTCCAAGTGGAGCAGGACACTTTCTACACAGTCAGTGCCGTTTTGGATGGGAATGAACTTAGCTACTTCGGACAGGAGGGTATGACGGAAGTGCAATGTGGAAAGGTGACCTTCCAGTTCCAGTGTTCCTCAGACAGTACCAACGGAACTGGAGTACAGGGAGGTCAGATCCCAGAGCTGGTCTTCTATGCCTAAAATTGTCAGGACGTCAATATTGCAGTGCATTCCGCTCACTGGAATTGAATACAGGGTCTCGTGAGGCTCTTGCCTTTATTATGTAGCAGCGGTGAACTTAATGGTAATGGCACTTCAGAACCACAGTGGACTCAGATGGAAGGAATGTTCTTCAGCTTTATTTATTGCAAAAATTATATATATTTGATTTAATTATTGAGGCTGCTGCAAGCAGATCTATATATATATAAATGAAAATAGTTGTACTGCTCTAATAGTGGACGGAAGCCACTAGTGTGTCATGTTTTGTACATAACTTATTTGTTTTCAGCTTGATGCTGACTGACAAATAAACTGTCTTGTATTAGTGATCAGCTTCCTGAACTGCAGATTATAAATGTTTTTGTGACTCGAGTCTGACGTTTTTTTCACTTCTTATTCATAGACACAGAAATGAATTAAATGATGCCATTCACCCAACAAGGGAGGTTGAACTCAATCTATATTTTAGATGCCCTAAAAGTGTATACACTTTAAAATAAAGTCATTCAAATAAGGTAATATGACCATGCTCTATATAGTTGACATGCATTTGATTCAAACTGAAATGAAAAAAAAAAACCCACACACCACAACAGCAACGGGCTTGTGTAAATGAGACAGTGATTGTTAAGTGTGGATGAAATATTCATCTTGAAAGGCCACATAAAGAACCCATTATCCCCAGCGGGCTGCATGAGGAACTGAAAAGGGAGTCTGTTTGAATTGAGCCCATAGAATCTGCTGCTCCACCGTTTGCATTCTAATTGAGGGTTTAGTAAACATGGAGCAGATGCAGCTTGGTTAAACAGCAGATTTTTGACCGAAAAAAACAAAAAACCCCACACAAAAACAGATGAATATGGAATTATGACACATGGAGAGCTGCTAATCAGACTGCATTCTTGGATTATGCCCAGTACTTTAACATTGGGCTGCTCTCTGGTGCATACTTGAATCGTTTTGTCTCCGTTTCCTCTAATCTGATGAGCCTGTTTAAAAACCTGCAGACCTGTTCTGTCCTCACAGTGTGTGCAGAAGGTGAAAAAGGGTTGTGGTGAATATGATGGACCGTAGTGGATTTTTTGACAAGACGCAGTGCCCCCTAGTTACATCCGGCTAGACTGCAACTTGCTATGAATATGATTTCCAGATGGGT
Organism: Labeo calbasu; assembly: GCA_019740295.1. Classification (NCBI taxonomy): domain Eukaryota; kingdom Metazoa; phylum Chordata; class Actinopteri; order Cypriniformes; family Cyprinidae; genus Labeo; species Labeo calbasu. Next base: position 15,468 of record JAHKKF010490669.1, on the reverse strand, counting down.
AAAACATTATCAACCTGTTTCTGCTAGAATTACAGAACACAGATTATAGTATGTGTGTGGATGAGAGCACAACAACAGCAAATCTTCTCCCTTTTGATGCAACCAGGAATCCATAGGCCAAATCAGATGAACAGATTGAGTATACTTGTATTGATCCAGCTGTGGTGTATTATTGATAACCAATTTAGCAAATGAATTGTTTGGAGAGATGCTGCCTGGTTTATTAATGAGGTTCATTCAAAAGCACTGTTCCGGTCAGCTGAATTACATTAGAGATGTCACAGAGAGGTCATTACAGGAAGACTTACCGACAGCCGGAGCGTTGATACAGAGCTCTCTAGCCAACAGGAGGAAGGTCTTTCCCAGAATGTAAACATTAACCTACAACAATAAGAAATAAAATATTATATATATATATCAGACAAAGCTCAGTAAATATTAGTAACAGACATGAAGATTTACTTTAAATTTCACCAAGCTGATTACTCACTAAAAACTCTCTCAGACCATGGTTTCAGGCCATTTTAAGTCTTATTTTGATATAACTATGTGGTTATATCTAAGTGTGAGTTGTTCATTTCCTTTTGTAAATTGGTCTTCCTTTTGACACCACTGTATTGTTCATTCAGAGGCGGGATTTATCACATGAACCAATCACAGCCGAATATAACCAGTCACATTCAATTATATCGCAGTGACTTTCCCCCATTCATTCTCAATTACCGCCCACCAAACTTACCACACGCTTTAGGGGTTTTGTTAAAACTCAATGGGCTCAGGGGAGGCGAAAGAGACACGGACTCCCGCTGTAACTTTACCCGCTGTTGGACAATGTTTCTTTGGAAAAACTAGTGATTTATACCTCATATATATGATGTATATATAAAAGGGTTATGACCTGAGCACCAGGTCCCTAGTTAGCCTGGCATCCAGGCAGGATAAACTGGGGTCCTGTCAGCTTAGGTGTGGCTACACTTGCTAAAGATTCATGACATATTTGAGCCTCCGCCCCAACCATCCAATGTCTGTTCTATAGCAGATACAGCTCAGTGGACAGCTGGGGAGTAAAAATAACATTACACCAGTGCTTAAGCACAGAAATGTCTGGCCCTAAAATAACCGTAGAGTATATATTGTCATAAAGGCAGTACTGTGTATTGTTTCACAAACAAAATGTAGCCTCATATCACCCACCTGCTGTTTAACACAGCAATAAAGCATTAAAAGATGTGTTTTATGTTCTTAATGTAAAATCACGGTACCATAGCCTTGAATGTCTTAGTGGTTTATTAAATAATACATAATTGATCCTATATGCAGTAACGTGTGAGAGTATAATAGCTTTGTATGTGAATTACCTAATCAGATTTAAGTTACAACATTCTGTAAAAGCCATTTACAGTTGAGGTCAAAAGTTTACATACACCTTGCAGAATCTGGATATTTCACATAAAAGATGTTTACATATAGTCCACAAGAGAAAATAGTAGTTAAATTTATAAAAATGACCCTGTTCAAAAGTTTATATACATTTGATTCTTAATACTGTGTTGTTACCTATATGATCCACAGCTGTGTTTTTTTTTTTTTTTTTGTTTAGTGATAGTTGTTCATGAGTCCCTTGTTTGTCCTGAACAGTTAAACTGCTGGCTGTTTTTCAGAAAAAATCCTTCAGGTCCCACATATTCTTTGGTTTTTCAGCATTTTTGTGTATTTGAACCCTTTCCAACAATGACTGTATGATTCTGAGATCCATCTTTTCACACTGAGGGACTCATATGCAACTTTCAGAGCCAGGGGTGAAAACTTTTTAACAGAATGTGTACATTTTACTCTCATATTTTTTCATGTAGTACTGACCTTCAGAGGCTACAGAAGATACTTACATGTTTCCCAGAAGACAAAATATTTCAATTTACCCTGATCTTCAAATTCAAATCATGTTTCCTTCTGAAGCATCAGTGAGCATTTGAACCTTCTGTAATAGTTGCATATGAGTCCCTCAGTGAGAAAAGATGGATCTCAAATCATACAGTCATTGTTGGAAAGGATTCAAATACACAAAAATGTTAAAAAACCAAAGAATTTGTGGGACCGCAAGAATTTTTCTGAAAAACAGCAGGCAGTTTAACTGTTCAGGACAAACAAGGGACTCACAAACAACTATCATTAAACAAAAACACAGCTCTGGATCATTCAGGTAACAACACAGTATTAAGAATCAAGCGTATGTAAACTTTTGAACAGGGTCATTTTCTCTTGTGGACTACATGTAAACATCTTTTATGTAAAATATCTTATTCAGGTCAGTATTAAGTAAAAAACAACAAGCATTTTGTATGATCCCTCTTATTTTGGTCAAATAATTAACATTTTGCAGATTCTGTAAGGTGTATGTAAACTTTTGACCTCAACTTTACCTGCATTTATATCTGTGCGAATCACTGAAATGTTAACAAGTTTGGCCTAATAAATGAAGAGAAACTATGCTAATATATGAAATGAACTGAAGTTGGAAATATAACAGAATTTCTGACATTATTGCCCAGCACTGGCATCTGCCTACCTGTTATGTCATTTGCAATGCCTCATTCAGTATTACATCCATATGGTGATATGGACATTACAAAGGATTATTTCAAGGTTGAACATCATGCAACTCAGCACAGCTGCTTAGATTGCGTCACGTTATTCAGCGTAAGTATTGTGGAAAGAAATTGAAATGAAAGGAAGCATACCTGTAAAAGATCACTGAGATCCAGAAGCATGTCTGTACATCAGTTAAGTGAAAAAGAATACAAAACAGTAGAATATATCATATAAAAGGGTTGAAAGTGTGATAAAAATCTGAACATCTTTATCCAACTACACAGCTAAAAATAAGAAATCAATCCTGCTCCTAAATTAATCCTGGTCACAGTGATTAATTAAGCATCGGACAGCTCAGTAATTGTCACTGGGGGAGTTTTGACTTTACTGATCATCTCTACATCAACGGGCTTCGGGCAGGATCTCCTTATCTCTGCAAGAGATTCACCCTGACCATCTGTTACTGCTCACCTGAGCGGCACACACACACACCTGAGGCACGTGTCTCTATGGTGACTAATGCCCCCTTTAGCAAAAAGATTAGCATCACTACAAGACAAGCTAATCCCACTTTATCAGGAGTCTGACGGCCTTAATTACGGCCTGCCGTCAAAGACAGAGAGTATTTATACTTCTGTGACTGACATCAGTGATATTGATAACTGTCTTATCTCTTAAATGCTACAAGACCAGATATGAACCATTGACAAAAACTGCAGATTCTGTCATATCACATTAAGGCATGAGATAAATGCATGGATGTTTGATGAGGCAAAGCAGAACAGTACACGTTTAAAAACAATATTTGGAATGGGTTTGGCAGACTGTAAAGTACTAGACTACTTCTTTTTGTGTCTGCTCTTTAGCGTGAAGCACCGTACCTTAGCACGCAACTGAAAGAGCCCCACCCAAAGAGAGGTAACAATTCTCCTTTGGCAACTCTAAACGGCACACCAGGTACCCAGTCAGGCCTGACGCCACACAAAAGCGGAGTGGAGATCTAGGTGTGACCCAAGCCAGACACGTACTGTATGATGGTGCTTGTCGGCGTGAGTAAGTAAGAGACCGTCTGTTTGTGAGACAGAGAGTGAAAGCAGTGATGTAACACTATCCAGACGTGCTGTGTTGTAACACAGGTGTGGCGAGTCTCAAACCCATAATCTCAGAACAAAATTATGACAGGTTGGGGGGAAAAAATGATATTTCCCTCAACTATGGTTTCAGAGTTTCAGATTTTCACAACAGCACTCACAAGGAATTCAACAAACGTCAAGTAAGTGTCACTTCAATTGCTTTTGTACACAACCAGGATGAAGATTGAAAATCTATTGAACAAAATGAGGGAGGAGTGACTCAAATAGCTACTCGCTGGGCTGTTCTCCATGATTTATTCCAGGGAACATCCTCTGAGATTCTGAAAGGTGCAGTAAACACTCTTCCTCTTCCTCTGTTTCCTCTCTGACAGCATATTGCAGCACTATTGTTTTCACATCCTGACACGTCCTTCCAGACCCTAAACCAGCTTTTCCCTAGGGAAAGTATGGACTGTTGGGAGAGACTGTCTTAGACCAGCATGAATTTCTATGCTGGTCCAGGTAGCGGTGGGTGATATGACCAAAATCTTATATCATATACCACTTCCTTTTATTTCAAGTTAGCAATATATGTAACAATATAGTTATTTTTGCTTGTCAAACTCCCATCTCTTTTTCTCCAAAATCGTCCTACATCACTGCAGAAGTACCGACCCAGCGTTTACAAAGTGAACGTGTAAAGAAGGTCAAACGTCCTTTACAAAAACGGTAAAACAGCGACGTAGGACAATTTTGAAGTTGGAGAAGAAAATGAGATGTGACTTTTCGACCTACTCTCACTGTGCATGCACATCACAGAGCTAGACAAGACGAGCATTTGAGGTTAACAAGTATATAAATTGCACATTTTTAGAAAATAACCTATTGTTTCGCTAGAAAAGTCCTTTCTTCCTCAGGCTGGGATCGTTTAGAGACCTTTGAAACTGCATTTAAACTGCATTTTAGAAGTTCAAACTCGCGGGCACCACAGAAGTCCACTATATGGAGAAAATTCCTGAAATGTTTTCCTCAAGAAAACAGAACTTACGAAGAAAGAAAGAACTAACGACTGAAGAAAGAAAGACATGAACATCTTGGATGACAAGGGGGTGAGTAAATGACCTGTACATTTTTGTCCTGGAAGTGAACTTCTCCTTTAAATAAGGTCTTTATGTGATAAGGTCTTTCACCAGTGACAAAAAACTAAAAAAACTAAACTCAAGCTCACTGAACACAAGTAAACAGTCAGGGAATAAGAATAAAAAACTAATTACAAGCAATACGACAAAAAAAAAAAAAACTGCAGTTGGACAAAAAGTAAGAAATGCTACATACACTGTAGAAAGTAATCAAATGTATAACAACACTGAATATTCTTCAAGGTGTAAATAAAATATATATTTCTTCTTATTAAAGTTACAAAAACGAATCAGTCAAGAGCAGTGAGACATTTCCTCTTTTGTCATTTGATTAACATAAACGACAAAAAGCAGGAATATTAGACTGCTGTCACTTTAAGAGCTGCCCGGATCCAATATACTGTTACACGTTTTCTTTCTTATCTGTTTGCTTTTACTTAAAACCTAAATTACTAAAAACCTAAAATACTCTCACGCTCTATGAGCACCGTCTTCACATGCACGCGCCTCTCTGACAGCGTTCAGACGGCACGCGCATATAGCAAAATGAGTTCTCTTTTGCTGCTGCTTGCGTTTTAATATTTTAAAATCACTTGTTTTGAAACCGCAATGCTTAAAAACGTATGCAAACGATGTTTTGGAGACCACGTACACTCTTAAAAATAAAGGTGATTTGCAATGCCACAGAAGAACCTTTTTTGTCTAAATTGTTCCAGAAAGAACCTTTCTGTTTCACAAAAGGTTCTTTGTGGTGAGAAAGCTCCTTTATTTTTAAGAGTGTAGCACAGCAATGTCACATGAGTGTGTAACCTTGATAGAGACGATAGTCCAAAATCTCTACCGGTGGGTCGCCCACTGGTTTGGTTCTGGTCCTGCCTCTGAGGAAACTGGCTAACCAAAGAAATTTTGCTTGTTCAGCTAGTTGCCTATAAAACCAACCAAAATATTTTTTATATTTATATATATATATATATATATATATCATACCCAAGACTACAGGGTTGAACTATAGGCTTCTTGCTATTAAAGACCTGAGATTTGCTCTTTTTGCTGTAGCCTGATGTGGATAATGTGCCTAACCTAATTTCGATTGTGCACACTTTTCTCAATGGATTACCATTCACAAAGGGTTTAGCTTGGGTTTCACAGCCTAGGGATCATTGCGAGAAGGATACGTGGCGTTCCCTCTGTCCTGCAGACCAGGTAGAGGCAGGCGGCTATGACGTGTGTCATCTTGCGCCCTCGTGTCAAGTGCTTGCTCACCACCATCTTGAAGAAATTAAAGGCCGTGTCCAGGCAGTGCTGGTTCAGCTGCAGCTGGCTGCCGAGGTTGTGTATCTGTCGTTTCCCTAGAGACAGGACACACATATGCATCAGATTGAGCAAACATACACAGATCCACACATGCACGCTTGCGCACCAAGGCATGACTTCACACGCAGGTGTTTGGTTTTCCAGTAGCACTGATGTCATGAGAACGGTGCACAGCCAGACAGGCTTTTAATGGAGCCTGGAAGTGAAAACGGGCAGAAAGACAGCTGTTTTATGTCCCATATGAGTCCCCATTTTTCCTTCTTTCACAGTTGCTCTTACATTCACTCCTTCACAGACGATCTCAAAACAGGCCAAGTTGTAATTCATTGGACACACAGAATAAATCAGTCTGCCCTGAAATCCCACATTGGGCTAAGATGTGTTTAACATATTCAAATCCACATTAAAAAACGCAGTCCAGTGGGCTACCTGGCAGATTTCTGTTTTCTTAACACATCATTTAGCAAAAGACCTTGTTCACCCAGACAGTGAAAGTCTCCCACATTGTAAACAATGAGAATGATTCAGGCTGCTTCACCATGTCTTACATGCAAAGCTGTTTTGCTGGGCTGAAAGGCTACAGATGTGATGAGTTTGACACGTTAAACTCCACATGTAGATGTGTTTATAAGAAACAAACGCTTTCATCAATCTGTCCTCTGAATGTGCATATATGTGATAATGAGTTCAGCAGATGCATATATGAATCAAACTTTTTATTTAACCCAGGGATTCTCAAACTGGAAACTGATGATACCATACCCAGGGGGTGGCAAGGGGGTCCTTAAAAACTTTTTTGGGGAAAGAAAGAGAATATTTAATTATTCTGCTTTTATAGATACTAGTTGGACAAATAATACCGACTGTTTTGACACAACAAACGTTCATCTAGTGTTATATAGTTTTCCTTTCATATATATATATATATACATATATATATACATACTGTACAGTGGAGATCAAAATTAGAGAACAACCTATAATTTCCTAAATTTAATTAAAAAATATATATATATTCTGAAGCACAGTATTAAACTTCAATGAGATTTTTGAAAAAGAACTCAATCAAAATCATTGATCAAAAGTAGAGAACACTGACAGAAACCTCCAAGTTATTGGTGTTAATCTGGCACTAATTTAGTTAACTGGTGCTAATTTCATTTATTATATGACAAACCCTATTTAGCTGGCAGCATTCCTCCCATTTTTTAGTGAGATTGCAAGATGGCAGTCCGCTCTAAGGTGACTGAAACCCTGTGACAGGAGGCTGTCCAGATGAAGGCCAAAGGGATGACACTTTCAGCCATTGCTAGAGAAGCTGGCCATTAAAAATCTGTGATTTCTCAAATATTTCATGTTTAAAATGACACTAATTCAGTCAAGTCCCCCAAAAAGGCTGGTCGTCCATGTACGCCAAATGCACGAGAGGACAGGATAATGCAGAGACTCTCAATGGGGAATCGGTTCAACACTGCAGCTGGAATTGCTTGCCAGTTCAGTGCTGAATAAGGTAAGGATTTGTCTTGCGTGTTTAAGAGAGTCGGGCTAAAAGTGCACTCTGCAGTGACCAAGCCTCTCATCAGCAGAGAGAATCAAAAGGCTAAGCTCATCTGTGCTGAGGAACGTGTTGTGTGGAGAGAGGAGAACTGTTCCAAAGTTCACTTTAGTGATGGGAGCAAGTTTAATTTATTTGGGTCTGATGGGAAACATTTTGTTCGCGTCAAACTGAGGAAAGACCAAAGCCAGAAGTCAGTGAAAGGTGGAGGAGGAAGTGTCATGGTTTGGGGGATGTTTTCTCCCAATCAGCCTGCAATTTCCATGCAAGACAATGTCCACGTCAAACTGCAAAACAGGTAAAGCAGTTCCTTGAAGCTAAGAACACTGAAATATTGAAATGGCCAGGTCAGATTCTTGATCTAAACCCGATTCAAAATCCTTGGCGACAAAACGTTATGGCTAAGAAACCCACTACAGTTACCAAACTATGCAAGAGAGTGGAAGAAGAGTGGACTAAGATCACACAAAAGCAGTGTGAGAAACTAGTGATGTCCTGCAGCCACAGATGTGCTGAAATCATTCAAAGCAATTCCTACTAATTTCTGACAGCTGTAACCCTCCAAAATTTTAGTTGTATTCTTCTTTCATGCTACAGTGGCTACTGTTCTCTAATTTTGACCACACAGTGATCGTGTTGAAATGCCTTGGATACTTTGTCAAACATGTTAGTAGAACAGTGGCATACCAACAGCTAATATTCCTTTAAATTTTGAGCAATGAAAACTGACGTATTTATAAATTGTTCTCTAAATCTGATCCCCACTGTGTATATATATATACAGTATACACAGTCCTTATGCATTAAAATAAATAGCTAGCAGAAAGGTGGTCCATTGCATTATATATATGGGAGTCCTTGGCATCAAAAGTATGAAAACTTTTGCTTTGCTTTTTGTCAGTGGTATAGACAGAGCCACAGATGTTAAAGTGGATGTTTGACTTTTGTTCCCCAACTGTGGAGCCCAGAAGCTGCAGTGTCAAGTGTCATGTTGGCAGGCCAAAGCCAAAAATAACTCCAAAAGCTTTTAAGAGCGTAATCCTTCTATTCTGGAAGCACCGTGTGCCAACTCTCTGAAACACGCTCCAGACCTGTCTAATCCCAGAGTACTTTTCACGCTGCACATGCCATTGGATTATCAACCAGGTCTGCGGTGACCTCTCTGAATGACAGCAGAATTACATAACTTCCGCAACACTGCAGAAACACGGGACACCTTCACTTAATTTAATAAATGAAATCTTGTGACCACGGGGACACTTTCATAAATCAGAAATGTTTACCTGAATCTTTTATATAAACTAAAGCTACCTGCCAGACATAGTCATATGCACTATTATGTTTCACTCATTTAAAAAGTTTTTGATCTGTTATGGGAATTTCTGAGTCTGAAATTGAACCACGTGTTTATACAGTTGGTGACCTTGATTCTCAAGGTATTTTGCTCCCAGTTCTTAAAGCTCTGAAAACACCAGGACAGACAGCTGTAATTGAGCAATGTATAAATATGATGCCACAAAACTCTCACAGCCACTCCGATTCATACATATTTACACAATACCATACCTTATATTTGCTAAATCAACACACATCTGCAACCCAAAGACATTTATCAGGGAGCTCTGTGAAACAGATCACCAGTTAATTATGTCTTGTGTGTTTTTCAGAAAAGCGCAGATGCAAATGATGTAAATTTAATTAGCACTTGAGATGTAACTGGGTCACAAATTAATGTAGATGATTCAATGAAACCTAATACTAAAGGGATATGCATCCACAAATAAGAAAACATCTAATGCATCTAATAGCACCGTATTTGATTGAATTTAAATTAAAGTCTATCATATGGCTTTCTTCCAGAAGAGCCATATGGGCTATTTTTATCTTACACTTATGATCCTTTATTCATTTTTGGAGCTTGCCAGCACTTGTCCTCATTCACTTTCATTATACAGAAGAGAGCTGTCAAGACATTCTTTAAAAACTCATCTTTTGTGCTTAAAAAAAGAGAAAGTTATTCAGATTTAAAACGGCATAAGTGGAATTATATAATAACAGATCTTTCAATTTAGCATGAATTATCCCTTTAATAAGTTTTATAAACAATCATTCACTGACTGAACAGTGCACCTACAAACCATTGTTGACTAATTTAAAGGTGTGCCTACCATTCTGGAGCGTCTGAGCTCGGGATTCTTTTCCCAGACTTGTGTGGAACCCACTGCCCAAGACCGGAGCTTTGGAAGTACCTGAAAACAACACAAATACAGTTTACTGTGTTAAATATAAAGGCGAAATCAGTCAATTCTAATAAATATGTTTGAATTTGGCTTATAGTATATAAACAGGTGTACAAATACCAATGACATTTTAAGGCTTTAAACAAAGCTCTAGCGCACTCCAGTGGCTGTCTGTGTAAAAAACAGCATTATCATTTGTATCCTTACTACAGTGACACCTATAGGGTGCCAATGTCTCTACACGTTTCTTTAGCATCCAAAAGAGACTGATTGACACACCTGAGACTGATAACCAAGTCAGAGGAGCAGAGGAGAGTGACAAGACGATTCAAATAAACCACAACACTATTTGGCTTTGCTTCTCAGTAGCATATTGCTCAATTATATAAATTATTTTCTTTAGCTAGTGTTATTGTCATCATGTATGTTAGCTTCTGCTTTGGGTAAGTTTCTGTGAACAATTTACAACACACGCTGCAACATATTGAATCACAAAGCTGACATGCAAAACTGATATACCACAGGCTTCTCCTTCTGTGCTTTCAACTGTGCGAGGTGAATGGAAGTTATGTTATGGATCCACAAGGTCTGTTTATAAGGACAAACAACAAAATTTCTGCATATAGAAGTGCATTCTGTTAAATCCAAAGCTGTAATGAATTTTAATACTTCAGGTGCCATTAAGACTGAATGTCGTGATCGATATTTCTGGGTGTCTGTTGGTGTTGGCTTTGCAGGCCGTATCCGATTTGAGGCTGTAGGTATGGTGCTATGGCTTGATTTTAGCAAATGATCACATATTGTATTTAATTCTCATATCAGTGCATATTTTTAAGTTGAAAATGGAGTGCACATCATTGGTGAGGATCATGCATCCATGTGTGGCTACACGGTGAGTAACTTGAATGGACGGGTGTCTCTGAGGGCTTCTTATTTCTCCTGCCACACAGAAAACCAGGCAAGAAAAAAATCGAAATATAAAACTGCATTGATTCATTCTAGAACTATCAGATCTATGAGTCTTGATTATGGCTTTTTGAAAACATTGTGTTCTGATGTCTTGTAGAATGACAACAACTTCCTTTTCAAGCTGAATGTTGTTTTGACTGACCTTTCGGGGAAAGAGAATAAATACTCTCTCTCAGAGACCTGCACACTACCGCTTGACTGGTCTGCAAAAGAGATTGTCTGTGAAGAAAACTACATAGAGGTAGGACTGTGCAAAGCAGGCAGTGTAAATCATGTGTGATATACAGCTGTGTTGTTATTGTTAATGAAAACTATTAAAAACGGTTTCTGTTTATTTAGGGTGTGTTCACACTTGTCATGTTTGGTTTGATTAAAACTAACTCTGGTGCAATTGATCTGTCAGTGCGATTCATTTGAGGAAAGTGTGAACACTGCCACTTAAACCCTGGTGCGCACCAAACAACGTTTCGAAGTATTTGGTCCGTGTAGTGTTTATATTTCATTCGAACTGCACTGCAGTTCGTTTGGAAGCGGACCGAGACCCATTGTTTTAGCAGTTTGAATGAAAATATGAACGTAACACGGACCAAATACTTCTAAACGAACCGAAATCAGGGAGTAATGACAAGATGCAGCGCTATGCAACATGATTTCACGAAGGGAACAAGTGGTGTATTCAAAACAAAATGAGCAGAGGGCAAACTTCGAGCAACAAGGAGGTAAAGTGCCTTTTATGAGCTCTTTAGCAGGTGGTGAAAATGCAACATTGCATATGGCATTGCATGTGTTCGACTTAAAGCAGCGATGAGCAGACCGATCAGTTTGATGTCATACACTCGCAGCACAGCTTTAATTCGAACGCACCTTTTCCTTTTGTTTGGAGTGTTCGGTAGTTTCCGTCATGAAATACACGCCATTGAACCCGACCAATCAGGTTGTGAATGTATCACTATGCCTATGGTTTGGTAGGTTCACTGTCAAAAACGCCAGTGTGAACACTAAGCAAACCAGGACCAAATGTATAATTTTCCTTTTTGATCCAGACAAAATAAACCAAACGAACCAAACTACAAGGGTGAACACACCCTTAAAGGGATAGTTAACCCAAAAAAGAAAACTGCCGCATGATTCATTTACCCTTTTGTGAAGTACTTTTCATGCACTTCATGTTGCTTCAAAATCTTGACCACTATTCACTGCCATTATAAAGCTTGGAAGAGCCAGGACATTTTTTAAAATAACTCTGATTGTAGTCATCTGAAAGAAGAAAGTCATATACACCTAGGTTGGCTTGAGGGTGAACTATCCCATTAAATACAGCTGGAATCAAATATAAATTTTAGATGGAAAAACAAACCAAAATTGGAAAGAAAAAGTTCAAGTTAAAATACAAAAATTACTAAAACTGAAATAAAGCTGAACATGGGTATTAAAAAATAAGCACATAAGAAAATGACTAAAACTTAATCTAAAATGAAAACTGAATTCAAAATATGAATAAATACTGCAGTTGTATATAAAATAATACTAAAGCTGGTCAACAATATCTGGTTTTCTCTAAACTAGGTAACAGTGGCAAGAGATACACCCTGCACATCTGATAAACGCACCACTACAGAAGCCTGGCTAGCTGCTCTTGCTTTTGTAAGACATACTGATGTTTATTTTATTTTCATGTGTGAACTACTTCAGTTTTAAAATTCTCATTGTCAGCTTTGTATTTTCACATGTAGGCCCAGAGATCTGCCATCTCTGAGTGGCAGATAATGTTCCTGAATCAGGACCGCTTGGATGCAATGTCTATCTCTGATGCCAGGCGAATGGGATACATGGTGGATTCCACTCCAAACAGGGTGGTCTTTCGCTCTGCCTACAATCAGCCACAATCATCAATCACAGAGGCAGGTGAAACTAAAATTTAAAGGGATAGCTCACTTTAAAACAAATTTAGTAATTTTTACACATCAAGTCATTCCAAACTTGTATGGCTGACGTTCTTCACTGGAACACAAAAGACATTTGAAAAATGTCTGTATTTTGTACATATACAGCTGTTTAAATGTTTTACCTTTTTTGTGAACTATCAAAAAAACTATTCACAATTAATCATAAATATTAATTGTGCAGGTTCCACCATGATAGTATCTCAGGATTTTTAACATGAAGGGTGAAACCAGCTTTGTTGTTTCCTCAGATTGATGGCATTGCTGTAGAGGTGATTCATGCAACAGTGTTTTTCAGGCAGAAATGGGCCGTAGTGATGCTTGACACGTCTGCAGCATGTACGATAGGTAACGCATTGGTCGTATTAGTAATAGAACTGATTATTGAACTAAATGTACATATATCTTTCTTGTAAATAATTCTAGCTGTCGTAGGCTGTACTTCTCTCTCAGTGTTTTGTATTTATCAGCCCCTAGCTCATTTGATGGAGTGACTTTGCACTGGAGAACTCCTAAAGTCATGACCCCATTGGTGCAGGACCCCTCTGGGTTTGTAAGCAGGAGTATTGAGCTGGGTGTGGATGGTCAACTCTTCAACGAGGCAACCAGAAAAGCCATGGGTTACATACTGGCAGATGATGGGCAGGTGGTGCATGTATCAGTGCCTTTTGGTGCACCAGGAGGTTACAGAATGGTACGCACAGGACAAATCAGTAACCAATGTTGTGTATTTTTCCAGAAGTAAACGTTTTTTTGTGCTATTTGTTGCAGAGCATAGTTGAAAACAATATCTATAAAGAGAGTTACATGGCTTTCCTGTGCTATGAACACATCTATTCGCATATATTTATGGATAATACTCAAATAGAGACCAGATATCGCCAGCTACGAGTTATGGAGACACCACTCATTTCTCGGATTCCTTTCGCTGTAGATGGTAAGATTATTACTGTACAATACAATACTATACAATAGACTGACATTGATTTATGATTACTAATGAACAACGGCTTACTGACATAACATAACGTGTTTGATTAATACTACTTTTTATTTTGTATTAATTTATTTGATCCAGATGATTCAAAATTTTAGTCACTTTATATTGAGCTTTTTTCCCCCTCTAACAGAAACTTTGCCTCATGAAGAAGTGTTCACCACATATCTTGGAAGTTTTGCTTCAGATGTGGAGCTCATCGCAATCAAGCTGAATGAGAACTATCTGTTAGTAACGGATGCAATTCAACATTACTTCATTACAAAAATTTCCCACGTCAATGGGACCCACGGCTTCATCATCAAGGTTCCTTTTGAAGATAAATCTGTTAACAGAGTGGTGAGAGTTTTTCCTTTTATTTATCAGTCCCACAGTATTATATTTATCTTGTTTAAAAAAATCTATTTTTCTAATCAACAGTATTTGGGTGAAGGACTTCTCCAGTACTCTGTGGAAATTAGTTACACACTGAATATCATCGGGCGAAACGACACATTTTTCCACCACGTCTCTGTCGTGGCACACGTTAAAGATGCTTGTAAGTCTTAAAGAGTTAATGATCTTAAATTACAAAACATACAAGTGACCAACAGCCTAAGTCTTACTTTTTCCCTCTCATTTAGTCCCTCCAGATGTCACTGCTTTCTGTACAGCACAGAGCATAATATTCAGAATAAATCACCCGAGGCAAGCTGGACTTTGGGAGGTCTGTGTGGGGCATCAAGCTCTCACATCTGACTTATCCAGACTGAAGGGATACATACTGAACAACGACAATGACAGTATGACTCTGGAGGTCCCACTCTTCACATCGGGCTACAAATATGAGGCAAACAAAAACTGTAGTCCCAAAAATTTAGATTTTTATAATGTCATGGCAGATTCAGATCTCCTTTTGTTCTTAACTTTAGAATAATAAACTCGAGCTCTATTGACAGCATCTAAAAATATTTTGTCTTGTAAAGAAACGAAACTGTAAATATGCACTAAAAATGGAAGTATAAAGGGTAAGCTAACATTTTATGTTTCTGTTTTTCCAGGACATCACTTTGAGAAACTTTATCGGCACTTTTGAAATTCTTATAAGGGACTCAAAGACTCTGGAGATTCACAAGAGAGCAACAAAGAGCTGTTACTTTCAGACTGAAGAGCTAACAGGCAAGAATAAAATAGGGTTTCTAAGCTTTAAAATGTTACCTCTCTACAAATAACCAATCATTTCTATTCTTCTAGTGTGTTCCACAGATGGAATGATGACTGTGGTGGCGACCACTACAAAAACCTGGCCAACAGTGCCACCTAGTAGCACAACCCTTCTAGACAATAGATGCAGACCGATGGCAACTGATGAAACAAGGGTCATGTTTTCTTTTGGTGTGGATACATGTGGGACTAGATTAATGGTAAATGCATTTATTGACCTTAATTATATATACACCATACAAGACTGGGTTCGCTAAGATTCTTTAACATATTTTTAAAAGAATTCTCTTATGATCATTGAAGCAACTGAATTTATTTGATCAAAAATACAGTAAAAAATTGTGAAATGTCATTATAATTTCAAAATAACTGTTTGAGATCAGTAAGATTTTTGTCTCTTATGCTCAAGGCTGCATTTATTTGTTCAAAAATACTAAAAAAAAAAA
>JAHKKF010490667.1:0-21822 GCA_019740295.1 Labeo calbasu | reverse complement strand
ACTTGGAAACACTGGGTCTGTAGTTCCACGTGACCTTTAGACGTGATTCAATAGTATGTAGTGTTGTGGACGCGCATCCCAGAGCTAGTGCCACACAAGCTTTTGTGCTTAAAAAGTATACAATTTTTTATTTAAAAAAAAATTACAAATCGTTTCGCTAGATAAGACCCTTCTTCCTTGGCTGGGATCATTTAGAGCCATTTGAAGCTGCATTTAAACTATATTTTAGAAGTTCAAAATCGGGGCGCCAATGAAGTCCATTATATGGAGAAAAATCCTGAAATGCTTTCCTCAAAAAACATAATTTCTTCACGACTGAAGACAGAAAGACATGAACATCTTGGATGACAAGGGGGTGAGTAAATTATTTGTAAATTGTTGTTCTGGAAGTGGAGTTCTCCTTTAAAAATGCGGTTTAAAGGGATAGTTTAATAAATTGAAATTACACCATGATTTACTCACCCTCAAGCCATTCTAGGTGTATATGCCTTTCTTCTTTCAGATGAATACAATCTGAGTTATATTAAACAATGTCATGCCACTTTTTCAATGGCTCTTCCAAGCTTTATAATTGCAGTGAATGGGTGTTGATATTCAGTAGTCCAATAGAAGTCCAATAAACTGCATCCATCCATCCATAATATAAAGTACTCCGGACTGCTCCGGTCGACTAAGGGCGCTCCCATAGTAGTTGATTGACATGGCCGTCTTACCTTAGACCCGCCCTAAGTGAACTGTGACTCCAGTGCAAGTATAGACGAGAATGTCTCCTAAGCGATTGAAGTGTTCTGTTGTTGGACGTAATAATGAACATAGCAGTCATCATACACTCCCGGCATCTGAACTGCTGAAGTCGCAGAGGATTATATTCATTTTTGAAGGGAATGCTCCTCCAATTTACATAAATGCATCTATGTTCACACAAATAATTTGTGATCCAGCTTCACCTACTGAAGAAGTGAGTATAAGGGGTTTTCATGCATCTTTGCAAATCTCCTTTCGTAATAATGTGTTAGTTTGCAATTTTCATGGCTAAATGCGGCTAAAGTTTACAGTCTCTCAGAGAACAGCTCGTCCCCCCACGAAAGAGAGGGGCGGGGTGAGCAGAGCTCATTAGCATTTAAAGAGATATGCACCAAAACAGGTTGCTGTGAACGGAGCTGGTTTTGGCAAGATAAAAAAGGTCTTTTTTTACACTACCATTGAGAAATTTTAACCAAAGCATCTTATAGATTTTAATTAAGACCCTAAAGAATCATATCAGCTTGTGGAAGCGAATCAATGTGTTTTTTTTTTCTTTAAAGAAAAATATCCATATTTGAAACTTTATAAACCGTAATCTCTAGCTTCCGCTAACTGTTGTATGTGCGTACATGACAGAGTGGCATTCCAGCGGTTGAACTAAGCTTTGCTTAGTCTCACGAGAACCAAGTTTTGTTTATAGGAGCAAAGGAAGCAAAGTTTCCTTTGTTTAGCAAAGGTAAACCAGTCTCCTCGTGGCTTATATCGAAATCCTCTCATTTTTCTTTACAAATCCTCGTTTTGTACTTCTAATTTGTGACCGGTGTTCTGTTTTGCTCTCTCATCTGCGCTTCTGCGTTTGTGACTTTTCACCGGAGATTACGCTACACCTATATCCTATGTCATCCCATGTCTCATGAACGCATGTACGACAGTTAGGAAGTTTTAAATATGGATATTTTTGACTTAGATAAACGCATCGATTTGCTTGAGGGGGCCTTTATTAACCCCTGGAGCCTAGTGGAGTACTTTATGATGGATGGATACACTTTATTGGACTTTTATTGGATTATTCAATATCAGCAGCCATTCTCTGCCATTATAAAGCTTGAAAGTGCCAGGACATTTTTTAATAGAACTATGTTTGTATTTGTCTGAAAGAAGAAAGTCATATAAACCTAGGATGGTTTGAGGCTGAGTAAATCATGGGGAAATTTCCATTTTTGAATGAACTGTCTCTTTAAAACCACCCGCGTTTCCTACCATCACAAATATGTTACCAATCCTGTCAACTTGAGATGTGGGTTTTTTTATATCTTTTGCTGTCTGGGATGGCGAGCGGAAACAGTTTTGTGTAACATTAGTAACACATTATTAGCTTCTTTGATAACATAGTCAAGCCAAAGGCTGAAGATGTCAGTTTCTGTTACACGTCCTATGTTGTAGAGCGTGATACATGATATGCATTACGATTCTTATACATCAAATTGTAGACATCCCTATGTGATTTGCTCCTCATTTTTTTAGAATCAGTTTCTAGTTCTAACATATAAAGCTGAATTAATCTAATATTGCCATCTGCCATTGTGTAGCACTTACTACTTCAGTTAGTCAAATTAAATCTTTTAAATTTGACATTTAAATATGTCATTTTGATTATCAAAGATGAGTTTTAAAGGCTAAAATTACTGACTGCAGGGAGACTTTAAAATAAGCATGTTTACTTTCATTGGTATCCCACAATGCAATCTTTTCAACTTGACTTTCTATTTCCACTGTGATGTAGTATAACCAAAAGTAATACTGGCTCATTTTTTAACACACTGGCTAGACTCTGACTTCTTTTGTGCAACGGTTTATTAAAAGCGTTAATTAATCCACTTTCTGAAGTAGACATGCAGTGTAATGATGTCATGTGACACAGTTGCATATGGCTTACCAGTTCATGTACTTTAAAAGATTAGTATGCAGTATACAGTACATTCTATGCAGTGTCCAGTACACTACTTTTCCATTCCAAGCAACTGTTAGGAACTGCACTCACAGGAATTTCATCACTTATGCATGACCAGAAGTTCGTCCACCCGGAAAAGTAGTCCCACCTCAACAGGACGATTCAGACAATTTCACAACATTCAGGTAACACACAGAATTCTCATAACAGCTTTAGAAAAAACACAAGCTTCATATTTTCCAAATTCTTACGTGTGGAAACAGACACATTGTTCTCCAAGTCCGAAAGTAGCCTGTAATATTCCTTTAATGAAATGGAGAAGTGTGCTGAAACCAGCAAGAGAGTTTTATTGGACTGTTCGTATACTCTGCACCGTTCAGCTCAGTGACGCTTCTGACTGTATTGCGGCAGAATCAAAGCTTCAAAGACACTATTAAATGTCAGACACATCAACATCACTCTCCATGCTGAAGATGAAATAATAACTCTTTCCCTTTCCATCTGATCATCTCAGCAGAGGCCCAAGGCATGGCCCAGACATCAGTATGTGTACGCGAATGTGTGCGTGTTCGTGACTTTGAGCGACACAAACACACATCTCATCAGCACAGCATGCATTCCTCTTGATGTGTTTTAAAGGACTTCACAGCTGTAATTGAACAGGGACACGTTCTGATTGGTTATGAAATATCAAGCTCTAATTGTCTTTTGCATTATGGATTATGAAGATGTTGAAATTTGAATGCAGATTCATGAAAAGAGATTTGAGAAGAGAGGGGGAAAATGTCATCCTTAAAGACGAAGAGGGACGGTTCTTTTCTAAAGAAATGATTCAAGTTGATGTGAAGATGATTCATTGGTGCATTTTACAAGATTTTTGCTGATGATATTCATATTAGGCTTGTAAAAAGAACATTTGGTTATTTCAAGGAAGGGCAAGACCTCATAAAACAAAAATATCTTGCAAATGGACTTTAGTCAAAGCAGACACCATGTTTAATTTGACGTGAACGAAACCAAGGCTGTGAGGAGCTGAAGTGCAGTAAGTTTAATGGGTTGTACTGTCTTAGGTGGTGTCAAATTTTTCACAACTTAACCCATATTTTTAAATTAACCCAGAGTTTTTGAAAAAACATTTTGTACAGACTGTAAATGTATCCCTCACAGCCTCCTTTGGTTGAAATCAAATAAATATAGCATCTGTCTTGACTTTGTCCCTTTTCACCAATGCTTTATTATTGCTATCGATGAAATGCAAGAATATTAAATGATTCGTTCAAGTTCTCCTGAGAAGTTCATATTTATGAGAATTATAATTTCAAATCATTTGGCTGGAACAAGATGCTGATGTACTTTTTATTCAATTTGTGATGTGCTCTAAACATTATTATGCATTCCATACCATTCTAATAGTACCATACTATGGTACTTTGTACACCCAATTTAGCTGATCATAATATTTCTGTATATATTTTATATATATATTTAGTGATTATTTATATATATATATTTATATAGATAATATAGTGATTTCAAACAATTTAGCAAATTTACTGTCCACTCAGAAACTCAAGGCTCCTAAAGAAAAATGACATTCGTATGCATTATACAATGCGTCATAGTTAATACAATCTTTCCAACATGACTTGAATGCAACCGAAAGATAATTTTCATGGCTTTGATGCGGCATTTGTTTATGTTGCACCGGTCATCAATAGGGCTGTGGCGAAAAATCGATGCATGGCGATTCGTGGATTGTTTCTGAGATTTTCCAAATGCATTGCGATTCTTTCTGGAATCAATTCTGAGCTTACTTTTTAATAGCAGATAGTGCTCTAGTCTAGTTTTAATTGCATGTGCAAAAATGTGCATTTGGCTGAGTCATGTAATTGCACCTCGGCTTAGAATGTTTTTATGATGAGAGAATAATGTAAATACAGCCCACTGTGAACACCCTTGTAATTCGCTTCAACTTTTTTGAACTTTATGAATGGTTATTTTAGGTTCAAGTGTGTGTCAGGAATTGGAAGCAAGCAGAGTACAGCTGTTTCTAAAGCATGCAGTGCCACCCAAGATCAGAATCGAGAGACAATCACGATGCATTTGGAAAATCTCAGAATCGATGCAGAATGATTTCTTAGTTTATAATGCACTGATTTATTTTCCCAGCCCTAGTCATTTTCTTTTTGTACTGATACCTAGTGGTGTGGATGCAGCATAATGCAAAATGCAAATATTGTCATTTACTAATGCATTCAAAATCAACCTTGATTCCAACCTGATTTCATGACGAAAACATACCTGTGGGAACTTTTTTGCAAGATGCAAAATACATAGCGCCATGCACGTTTTGCAACATATTGAATGCAAAAGAGTGTTCGTTTTTTTCCCCCAGAACAGATGAATGTACATATTTTATGTGACGTCAGTTTTGTACATGTCACCACAGTTCTGACTTGAAATGTCCGTTGAATGGCGTTATAACTCGTACCCATGGATTCTGGACCCAAGAATTCTGCATTAGGACTGCAAAATTAAGTGAAGGTGATTGTAACATGCATTTTGTCAGTAAAGCTGGTAGTGTAATCAGTAGTAAATTTCCAGCACATGCTCTCAGATATAGCAGCATTTACTACACAGAGCCGCTATATCGCATTATCGTGCGATTATGAAACCAAAATAAATTGTTCTGCAATAATGACAGTTCTTTGCATAGCTTCTCAGTGAGCTACAGCTCTGTGTAGTAAATGCTGCTACATCTGAAAGCACATGAAAATACCACATTTAACAACGTTTATACTCCACGCTCACTTCATAACGTCAGTCGAGTTTTGAAATAAATCCTTCTGTTAGATGATGTGGCTTTTTACACAGAATAAAGCATGCATAATATTCATAGTATTCTAAGCAGTGATAATGGCATCGCATTATTATCTACTGTATTGTAAGGAAAATTATAAGAAGAACTCAGATAAAATATTTATTGTCATAGTCGTAGTCATGTTGAATCAATGAAAGCAGTTAAATCTTCTGTTTATTCAGCTGCAGCGATCGCGATTTTCCCGTGTTTCTTCTTCTGCGTATTTGGAGTTTCCGTGCGAGAGCGCCCTCTGGACTTCGGATGGAGATTTACTACTGGTCAGAGAACCATACTTCACTGACAAGATGTGCATGACAATCGCAGCTTTTGCTTAATCGCGATTTTGATTTTATTTTGATTTGTCATGCAGCCCTATTCCGCATCCTAAGTCCAATCCCTTGCTGGCTAAGCTACCAAGCATGCTTGTTACGTCTGGTGTTGTGTCCATTTTTGACCCCCTGCCAAATTATTACCCCCTCTTGTTGAAATCGCTACATGATTGCCTAATCCTAACCCTTCCCCACACCTAACCCTAAACCTACCAGTATTAGCGGGGGTAGTAATCTGGCGGGGGTCATCACCAGAAAGCGAAACATATGGAACTGTAATTATAACTGTGTATGAAAACGATTACAAGTGCCCGCTGTTTGTTAGTGTTCATTTCTGTTGGAAACTGCTGTGATATGGATTTATTGGTACGTATTTCGCATCTTCCAAGAAAGTTCTTACAGGTACGTTTCCGTCATGAGATCAGGTAGCTTGATTCATTTATTTAGCAATCATAAATGTCCAGTATTATGGAGATTATGTAGATGAAGATGGTAGTATTCAGCTGGTCATGTGATCTCGTTATGGCAGCTCCTAAGAGGCGACCCGTGTCACGTAGAATAAAACTGCTTTTATTAAGCTACTGATTTGACTTGATATGCAAAAAGTATGTCAAAAGTACTATTTCTTAACATGCAAAACACTTTAATGAGCGAAACTTTTAAGAGTTAAGGGGTGATACAGCATGTGTGAGCAAGAAATGCTAGTTTCTAAAGATCTAATGATGGAAATCTGTGTGTTTATGCAGTGAATGTGAAAGTTTGACGGTGTAAATGACAGAGATTCCAATTAAAACAAAGCAACACAATTCTAGCACGCACAAACACACACGCACGCTCAAAGTGTCAGTTCATCCTGTCTCATTAAGCACACTATAGTTCCCCTCGCTCTCTCTCAATCTATGTCTGTTTTTTAAATGCTAATGATGGATTAGCCCGTGCTCTGGCCTCAGGATTTTCTCTCTTTATTCCTATGTTTGTTTCAGTTCTCTCTCTCAGGTCTTTCTCTTTTCTCTCGCTGTCATGTTACTGTGACCCGCGGACCCTCTCTCTTTATGAGAGCCAATGAAAGGCCTCCGACGACAGAAAAGACTTCAATCCCTCTTTTCTCCATCTTAGTCGACTAAAGGAGTTTTTCCATTATTCCCCTTCGAGCTGTGAGAAAATCGCTCTCTCCCATTGGTTAACAGGCCACCTGCTCGCCCGGCGAACCTGCTCGACCTCCGTCTCCATGGCGAGCCAGAGGCGGAGGTGAGCGGATGAGAGGTATGGGAAAAGATCAGGGACGAACAGTCGCGCTATTGTCCGACCGAGACCTGCTCGAGGTTGGCGGAAACCCGGAAAGGTCAGTGCACGGTCGAGGAAGGGTCAAAACAAGGGGCGGGGAGGAAGACGCTCGGCCGGCACGGCGTGTCGTCATGGAAATGTCCTCAATTTGCTCGATGCGTTCTGACTAAGACAAATTAGAGGCAGACAAAGCGACATTTTTTCGATCGCTGATCCGAGAGACTCCATGGGAACAGTAAATAAGAGCAGCAGTGCATTGTGGGAGATTAAAATCACTTGTTTGGCCCAAAACACATCAGCTTAGAAATATGGGGTACATAATGAGTTTATATGAATATACCTACTCAAAACAGCTATAACCATAAAGCACGGAGAAGCAAAGGAGCCCCGTTCCACCTCTTCCTCTCGCTCTCTCGCTTTCTATCTCTACAGAGAGCAGTAGGAAATGGAAATGCACACTTTATGGGTCTGGGTGATTGGATTTGCATGGAGTCAAGCCAGCACAAACACACACACGCAAACACACACACACTAAGACACAAAGTGTCTGAGAGAGCAGTGGTAACTCAAAGTCAACATGACAGTTTTACTGGGGTGCAGTTGCTCTCAGTGTCTAAAGCAAACAGCCATTTACTGTTGCACTAAATACCGACTAGCATTTGCCCTCAATATCAGAGAAAGAAATTACCGGCTCAAATTCGAGCAGGGAATGGAAAATTAGAAACCAACATTTGAGTTTCCTCTTAAAAGAATGGCCGTTAATACGCGGGTGCGCCGAAAGAGCCAATCGAGATTGTCAAAATGAATTTTAGATTCCTCCAAGCATGATTATATACCGTATCTCTCAATTACAAATAACTGTTTCATCTTTGAAACTCTCATTCTCCCGTTTAATGGAGAATAGGACTTGCAGTGCTCTCGGTCCGCTTGGTTTTTTCTGTCCAAACTCTTGTATTTATTTCTGAATACGGTGAATTGATCATAATTACGGCTGAAAAGCCAGTTTTAGTCTCTTGTGTTCAGAAGACCGCTTTATGTTTTACCGCAACACTACACATTGGCTTTAGACTCGTTTCGGGTTTCTTTTGATTGTGCGTAAGAGCTTCTGGAAACCTGCTCGAGTCTGTCTCTAGCCCACCAGTGGCAGGTTGACAGCGTGTGGCGTACTTCTGCTTTATTGCGTTTGATCAGAGGCTTTCGCCGAGTCTTATTAAGATGTTCCAATTTAAGTAAGCGCAAGATATACTCTATAACCTTAAATGGCTCTTTGTTAAAGCAGAACATTTGAATTAAATGAGATACAATGGTTAATTTAATATTACTGTAATTGACTCCAGTGGTCGGGCATTCGGCGGTAATATCACAGAGGAGGACTGCCTTCTGGTTGAAAGAGAGCGAGAGAGACGGAAGGAGAGAGTAAGAGTGACAAAGACAGAGAGCGAATGTTAGGAGACCTCGAGGGATGAGGTGACCTACAATTAGTGACAGTAACATGATAACTCAAGGCCAACAGCAGTCCATTAGCATATTTCATAATTGATTACGGAATATCTTCGGAGGACGAATATTTATTCAGACCTAGTTAGGGCCAATTTGAGGGTGAATTAATGAGGAAACGAGGCTTAAAACGAGACCTGTGCTTTCTTTTTCTTCCCTTTTCCGTTAGATGTTGAATTATGTAATTATGTAAATTCAAGGTTGATGGCTGCAGAAGAAAACAAATTCCATAACAAATATTCATCCCCTGTGACCACAATGGAGATCTGTTCAGTCCAGTCTGATGATTGTTCTTATTCTTAACTGTTATGATAAAAAAGTCATATGTCTTCTATGTCCTTATACATGTCTTTACATTTTTTGGTAGCCTATAATTCTAACATTTCAAAAAGATTTGTGCATATTTTATTCTGTTAAACAGTAGTTCTTAGAAGAAATAAAGTACATTTTTAATGTCGCTCCTAATCTGTATTTTTTGTTGTTGTTGCTTTGTGGGACACAAGGAATTCTGCAAAATGTCCAAAGATGCTCTTGCAGACAGTTTTCTTTAAACAACATGTAATTTTTGTATTTTCCTCGCCCATGGGAAACATAAAAATGGGTTAGCCAAAAATGTTCTTCACATAGTAACATCTGATTTTATTTCATATAATCAAAGTAGAAAAAATAGAATTAGTTATTTAAATAATAAAATTATGTAAACCATTAAATTAACCTAAATATTATATTTTACATCAACAAAAACAAATTTAAGGTGCCCATGAAATCAAAATTTAAGTGTTTTGGCTTTAGTATGAATATGTTAGCCAAAACAATGACAAAATTTACATTTACAAGACATAAGCGTTCAAAACTCACAAGCCGGGTTTCCATTCAAAGTTGCGAATAAGCACTGTTTCCAACAATTCAAAGAGAACAAAATAATCACTTCCTGATAAACTGGCACTAAATATCACTAAGAAAAGTAGAAGACACTGAATATAATCATTTTCACATATAAAAAATTACTTGCAATTCAGAGAGAGCAGACCAAACAATACATGCAATACAAGTCATTGCTTTCGGGGACGGGTGCCAGCTGTTTGGGAACGCAGTCTTATAATACAGTTCTTTGAGGCAATTAAACAAAAATACTTTGACGGCAGACTTTGCTCAGGCATCTTAGAATGACCAAAACAACATTCCAGATGCTGTGCAATGAGATCAGTCTGCTAGTTAGTCACATAACTTTTTTGGCGCGTGTGGACGTTTTTCGCATTAACCTTTTTTCGCACAATTCAAAAACCACCTCAAGCGAGCATAACAACTTTTTTGCAAATTAAGGGATTTTTTGTGTGTTTCCACCACTTGTTTCTGATGTGATACTTCAAAATGCGCATAAACACAGGGTGATGGAAACATAGCTACAGTCTCTCACTTCTGCCATATGGATCAGCGATTTTGATGACGTCACCCTGCACTCCAGCATCTCATCAAACTTTCTGTCCAATCAAATGCTCTCTAGAATCTGAAGCGTCCCACCCCCCACACTATAAATAGACAATCGATGCTGCGGCTGAAATCGGTCACTTGTCCACAGAATTAGTGTTTTTGTATTGGACCCATCTGAATTCTACACAGAATTGTATATTTTATAGCAATATGGATGAGATTGTAGTTAGCATATGCTGTCAAATGTGGCTTTACTGAGCTCATCTGCTTTGGCCCAAGCTGTGATATAAACGAAACACTTTGGGCTACTTAAAAAAGGGAGGCAGGGCTGCTGGATATGTCCCACCCTGTCTTCCTGTTTCAGCTGAAATTACATCAACACTTAGAATAAGCCTGCTTGTTTCAAAGCCCTTTTAAGGACTTAGTTTGCCTAGTTCCGCGAACGAGTCACCGCAGGGGAATTAAAGCGAAAGTGTTGAAAATGAGTAAGTAAATGAAGGCGACACAAACACAAGGCTGTTCTCATGTCATGTGATCTTATCCAAGCATTCCAATATGTGAGTATTTTAATAACATAATGAGCTGCTTAAAATGAAGAAAGTTATCAACATAACTGATATTCAAAATGGTAAGCAAGCGCTGCTTTGTTTATGTTTCGTATATCTGCGTTTGTCTCATATGTCTCAATCCCATAATGCACCCCGTAAACGTTTACGCTCAGCTTCCATAGGAATGAATGGAAAACGCTCGCTTCCCTCTGCTCGCTTCGCTCTGCTCGCTTCGCTGTAGTGGAAACACACCGTAACTGACATATAGCGCAAATGCGCCTCCAGCCAACCTTAGTTTAAATCCCGACCCAGGGTCCTTTGCCGATCCTGCTTCCCTGATCTCCACCCAACACTTTCCTGTCACACTCCACTGTCCTATGATCTACAAAGCACGAGAAAGCCAAAAGAAAAAAAAAAATGCTATCACGGTACTTTGATTCCACACGTGCTAGTCACACATCACTGTCGGACACAATTTCTAACCGGCATGCACTGCTTCAACTGCGCAGCGCTCCGTTAAGTCAACACACCTTATCCAAGATGGAGTAACAGCTGATCATAGCTGTTCAGGGATACCCATTTTTAAATTTATTTAGTTGCAGAGCTACTACAAGTGATTTTCTGTGTTGAAAATCCATTTAACATTTGCTGAAATTTCTACGTCATCATGGCAGGCACAGGTCAACGGCAGACGCCACATTCGCGCATGCTCCGAGAGCTTCGAAAAGGAGAGAGTCGCGCGGCTGGCATTTTGCGAACAGCAAATGTCACAATTGCAGGTCACAATTTATTACAGTACACAGAACTATCACATTTATTTGAGAAGACCTAAAATAATGCTTTTTTGTCATGTTTTATAATTTCTGGAGCTCAAAGGCATCAGTCACGTCTTAATTTAATCGTATGTAAAGCAGCAGCATGAATATCCTAAACATCTCTTTGTGCTGTTGCAATGAAGAAAAACAGGTTTGGAACAACATGACAGAATCATTCTTTTTGCATAAAAGTATCCATTTAATTCATTTTGTTGTATCTCTTTTTTCTGCATGTAGCCATTTTATTCTAGGGGCGAAACACCAATCTGATGTGCTAATCATGACCTCACTGCTTAGAAATGCGTCTGTAGTTATGGAAACTCTGTAGAGAAGCATTTTAACAAGGTTCTTATCTAAGCAACAGAAACCCACTTAAACTAATTCTCCACCTCCATCCATCCACCCAACCACACACACTCACACACAGAGCTCCCTTGAAGATGAGTGATTCCCCTTAAATTTAAGAAACAAGTACACAGAGAGAGGATTGCACGATTATCAAGTGAGATTATCTCACTTTATCTACTCCTATAGTTTATCTTAAAGCATTTAATTCACTTGCTCAAAAAATTCAAATAATAATAGTAATTATAGTAACAAAACTCTCCATCCATGCAGTTGCTGATGTGTTTTGAGTGTTCTTTTCCCTATTGCGATGCAGTTGCTAGGGGGTTCTGAGTGGTTACTGTGGGGTTGTTAAGGGGTGCTGGGTAAAATATTCTGGTTTTTAGATATGACTCAGCACCCTCCTTCATTGTAAATCTGTGGGATTTTTTCCATGTTTATTTATAATCATAAAGTCTAGGTGCTTAGAAAATATATTAGGTAATAACACACGTCTACTCAATAATATGCACAATTTATGTCCGCAGCACAAATGGTGCAGGATGAGTTACGTGCCAAAGTTTAATACTTTGTTTACTAGTAAATAGTTTAGAACAGAGCCATAATGCCCTTAATAGTGATTCAAGCTTTAGACGTATTCAGTATTATTACCAATGGCAACATCAGTATGTTTTTTTTCTTCTTCACATTTGTTGTCCTCTTGCTTCTTTAATCTTTTCTCACAGGTAAATGCATGTATTGTTGTGACTAGGGAATACCACTGTCATTTGGTTCTATATGTGCTTTCATTTGTGTGTGTGCATTATATTTCCCATGAGGACTGTAGAGGGGAGAGAAGGAGAGGGAGTTGTTTGATCTTTAACAGGATTATTCATCCTCTTTCCCTTTTATTTATTTAATATCCTTCCTTTATGCGCAGAGCATCTGGGCAGCATTTAAAACATTAAACCGCACACATCTCACTAGAGGCCCGTGTGCTTTTTTGTGTGTTGTGTGTTTGTGGTGTGTGTGGAGGCGGAATTCCTTGACCTGACAGTCCTGTAGCATGATCGATACTGCGCTGAATTACACACGAGTCTGCAAGCCACACATTTACAAATCCTCCTCTTCCTTTAAAATATCTCTCTCACCCCCCATGAACAAACAAGCACACACATAAATGCACAAGTACAGGTCAGCCCTATAACTGCACAGCGGTATAAGATGTTTGCACTGTACATACTGTACGTCGACATGATTTAATTAATTGAAATGTCAGCAGTTCATGTTCTTTGTTAAAAGAAAAGGGAACCTTACGGATTTAACAGAAATTAATCAGTATTAATAGAATCTGTGAGAAGCTGTTGGAATCTATTGGAATCTATTTAGAATTAACCCTTCGCAGGGAGTTTGACTGATAGGCGATCTGACCAATCATAATGCTGAATCTGCCATTTTGTCCGACAAACAAAACAAAAGGAGAGTATATTAGCATCGGCCAACTTGAAAAATGGTATGTACTGACGTCTTTCTGCAGTTGAAACAAGATGCCTTCTGATGTTCATTCATGTTTTTTTTTTTGTGGAAGAGATGATCGGTTCATGTGCCGCTTGAACTGAGGCGCTACAGCGATCTGTCACGACACATTAAAGAACCACAAAATGGTATCTATTGTTTGAATTTCTTTCAAAATGACAACGTTTGAAAGCTGAGACTTTGTTTCATACCCAAAGTGCTCTGTCTTGTCAGTCAGCACAATGTCAGCTTTCTCTTTGCTCCACGATGTATTGTTCACTGTGTGAGAACATGGTGTGTCAACATGACAAACAATAATGTTTGTTATTATTTATTTTCAGACCATGTGTATTAATATAATTTTAATATTAATCAAATCATTTATAGTAGAATCATATAATTGGTAATACAATAAGGTTCCATTAGTTAATCTTAGTTATATGAACAAACTATGAGCAGTACATTTATTACAGTATTTATTAATCTTTGTTAATGCTAGTTATGAAAATACAGTACTTCATTGTTAGTTCATGTTAATTCACAGTGCATTAACTAATGTTAACGAACGCAACTTTTGATGCATTGGAAAAATTAACAAATTAGAGAAATTAACATTAACTAGGATGCTGTAGAAGTATTGTTCATTCGTAGTTTATGTTAACTAAAGTAATGTTAACTAATGAACCTTATAGTAAAGGGTTTCCAATTATTTAATAGTACTTAAATTAATTCAGAATTATGTCACTACCAGTCAAAAGTATTTCTAAAGAATTATCTTCTGAATTCACAAAGCCTGCATTTATTTGATCCAAAATACAGCAAAAGCAATAATATTGTGAAATATTTTTACTATTTAAAATAACTGCTTTCCGTTTGAATATATTTTAAAATGTAATTTATTCCTGTGATCAAAGCTAAATTCAGTGTCACACGATCCTTCAGAAATCATTCTAATATGCTGATTTGCTGTTTTAAGAAACATTTTTTTATTATTGTTATCAATATTTAAAACAGATTTATTTTTTTAAGCAATCTTTGATGAATAGAAAGATCCAAAGATCAGCATTTATCTGAAATAAAAAAGCTTTTGTAACATTATACACTATACCATTCAAAACAGTCAGTATATGTGTTTTTTTTTTTGTTTTTTTCTGAGGGAAAAAAAATTATAGGGTGCTTTAAATTGATCAAAAGTGATGATAAAGACATTTATACATTTATTTGTTTTTCTGAACTTTCTATTCAGCAACGAAACCTAAAAAAAATCGACTCAGCTGTTTTCGACATAAAAATAATAAAAATAAATGTTTTTTGAGCAGCAAAATAGAAAATCAGAATGATTTCTGAAGGATCATGTGAGTGGAGAAATTATGCTAAAAATTCAGCTTTGAAATCGCAGGAAAAAATTACGTTTCAATACATTCAAATAGAAAGCAGTTATTTTAAATAGTAAAAATATTTCAAAATGTTACTGTTTTTGCTGTACCTACAAATAAATGCAGGCTTGGTGAGCAGAAGAGACTTCTTTAAAAAAACATTAAAAATCTTACTGTTCAAAAACTTTTGACTAGTAGTGTATATGTATGCAAATCAAGTATTTTCAAATTGATTTCCATACATGAAAATGACTCAGATCAGAATTAAAAACATCACTTACATTCTTTTTTGTTTTTGTATTTCTGTACCGTAACGTTTTTTTTCTTTAATATAGCTTAAATCAGTCTTTTCACCCTGTTTTCGAGGATGAACTTCTGATAATGTGCTGCTGATGAAAGGCCTTTGGGTGGATTTTACTATATATATGCAAACAGTCTCTTTCTTATATCTGTGGGTGTATGTGAACATGTTTAATGTTTAATTATTGTGCAGTTCTTTCAAGTTTTTTAACGTTTTTTTCTGGAAAGCGCCTTTCATAGTAGACTTTGTTAGTGCATTGTTTGCACGTGTTGTAATGCCCTGTGTGTGAAAACCTGTATATCTGCTAATGTGTGAGCGTTAAAGGGTCTTCTGCAGAGCGAGGTGATTGTTGGTGTGTATGCACTGAGAGGTTATGCATAGAGAGGTTATTGTTGGTGTGTGTGTTGAGGCGTTGGATCATGGTGGATTAGCAGTAATCTTGGCCAGTGACACTCCCCAGTGGTCGGATCACTAAGCACGCAATCTCTCAGTCTTTCTGCTCGACACATCTCACACAGAAAGAAGCCAAACAACCTTTTTTGCGGCAGCTACAAGCTTAAACTCGTTGAGGTTTGGGTGATTGACTCGCATTTGCGCTCATACAGACACGGGATTGCTCGAGACAGTTGGCGTCTTAAACTGTCAAGTGATCATTAGTACCTTACTTAGGGGACACACACGAACAAATAAAAACCTCTTAGAGTAAGCACACAGTGAGGGAACACTAATCTCTTTGTATTCCGTTTCATTTTAATAAACCAAGCATTTTAATGTGAAAATTCCTCATCACAAATGGCTCATTTTTACTAATGACCCTTCAGAGGAACAAAACCTCAACTGGACTAAAAATCTAATATCTGTCTCAAGGCCAGAGCCATGATTCAACCTCTCTAAAATGTTTTCACGCTTCCAAAGCAGCGCTTTACTTTTTCTGCCATTAAAGACTGCATGAAATGGTTTAAGAAACACAGTTTTCTTTCTTGTTTTGACATATTTCCTATTGAAACGGCTAGCTGGGGCAGAACAAATCGAAAGGCTTATGCTTTTTCAAATAGCCAACTGCTTTTAAGTAGTACATCACAGCCTGGCAAAACCATGATTTACTACTTGTTATAGCTAGTTGGTGACA
Organism: Labeo calbasu; assembly: GCA_019740295.1. Taxonomy (NCBI): domain Eukaryota; kingdom Metazoa; phylum Chordata; class Actinopteri; order Cypriniformes; family Cyprinidae; genus Labeo; species Labeo calbasu. Next base: position 5,718 of record JAHKKF010490667.1, on the reverse strand, counting down.
GGTGGTGTTAGAGAAAGCAGACATCCATCTAAAAAGCATTTTATAATTGGAAACATCCCTGCAAACAATATCCTTTGGTCATTAATATTATTATGACTAAATTATATTGTTAATTTATCTAAAATGTGATAGTAGTAGTAATAAACGCACTACCAGTCCAAAGTTTAATTACTTAAGCTTTAAAAGGATAGTTCACCCAAAAATTCCCCCATGATTTACTCACCCTCAAGCCATCCTAGGTGTTTATGACTTTCTTCTTTCAGACGAATACAATTGGAGTTATATTAAAAAAATGGCCTGGAAGTGGGTAGTAGTCCAGATTTAAAATAAAGTGCATCCATCCATCATAAAAGTGTTCCACACAGCTCCAGAGGCTCAATAAAGACCTCCTGAAACAAAGCGATGTGTTTGTGTAATAAAAAATGCATATTTGTAACTTTATAAACCTTTATAATGCTTTATAAATGCTTTAAATGCTTTATGCTTCCGCTAACTGTCATACGTGCATACATGAGAGAGTGGATGATGTAGCATGTAGGCGTAGTGTAAGCTCTGGTGAGAATATGCTAGTCTCGCGAGAACCAAGTTTTGTTTATAATCCCTTCTTGGCTTATTTTGAAATCCTCCAAATTCTAGTTTGTACTGCTAATTCATGACCGGTGTTTTGTTTTGCTCTCTCCACTGCATGCGTCCTACGTCATCCACTGGAACACCGTTCTCTCCTGTATGTACGTACGACAGTTAGTGAAAGCTAGATATTACAGTTTATAATAATTGTAAATATGCATATTTTTATTACACAAATGCATCGATTCACTTCAAGAGGCCTTTATTAACCCCCTGAAGCCGTGTTGAGCACTTTTTATGATGGATGGACACACTTTATTTTTCTTCAAAATCTCAACACCCATTCACTGCCATTATAAAGCTTGGAGAGCCAGGACATTTTTTTAATATAACTCCAATTGTGTTCATCTGAAAGAAGAAAGTCATATACACCTAGGATGATTTATTCCAGTCTCACATGATCCTTCAGAATTTTTTATTGATTAAATTTACACATACAATATATGTATTACAGATATATGTATCTGTAAATCAGAAATGTAATTTTCAGGTTTGTGTTTACACTGTCATCGGGAAAAAAAAAGATCTGTGTCACATGTGAGAGGAAAAAAAATCATATTTGGGCCACATTCAGCTGCAATGTGAACGCAGTCCTGTCACACGGAGCTTGAGAGAGATGAAAGTGCACCGCTATAGAGACCTGAGATAGGATTGTGTGTGTGTGCGTGGAGGGATTCAGATGTAATTTGCATGAAATGCATCCAAAATCTTAATGATTTGCAAGCTGGTTGTTTTATCTTACACAATGGGAAGGAAGGGGAGTGTAGAGAGAGAGAAAGAGAGGGAGTGTTCAATCAACTTCTCGTTCGTTTTCTCAAGCTCCTGTTTTTCTCTGACTATTTTAGTGCAGTAGGTTGCGCAGGATTGAGAACATGTGAATGTTTTATAGGCTTACATAAGGGACCTCACCCCAGAGACAACCGACCTCGTTATCGTTCATTTAGCAGTGAAAAACAAGATAGATAGATGGGGTGGGGGTAGATGAGAGGATGAAAAGAGAATGGGGAATGCAGAGGGAGAGAGGAGAGAAAAGCATGTACATGCAGAGGAACCGAGCATGATGGGATACATTTGTGAAGTGAATGTAGGAGAACGAGGCATTGGGGGAAAGAAGCAGGCTTCAGGTGTGCGAGTGATCCAGAAGAGAAAAAGAGTGCAAGGGAGAAAATAATGCGGTTGATTCCAGTTTGATTCCATTTCGTTTCTTTTATGTGTTACCCCCAGTGCCTCAGGGAAGCTTGGCTTGTTAGCATCGCTTGGGCAAAGAAATACAGGCTTCTTAGCTGGAGATACAGATGAAACATCTCTCTTTCTCCTTCTTTCTCTTGCTTTCCCCCTTTTTGCTTACATAAAAAGGTCAGAGTTTTCTATAGCGGTGGGGAGCCATTTAAAGCACACCTGATATTAGAGTGGAAGCTTGTCTCTACATATCTAAGCCCTCGTGCATTTGGAAATCATTGCGTAATGTGCAGCCAACCATAGCTGACTGTGTGTTTGCATGTGTGTGCATTTGAGAGCCACAGGCCTGTAGTATACAGGCACATACCCCGTAGTTTATTGGGTCAATGCGTTCAGGTTTAATATGACTATGTAATTGCCTCATCCCTCTTTCACTGTGTTATTAGTGTGATGTGACTCACATACCCTTAGATTTAACCCTCATGTTCTGTTTGGGGTCTCAGAGACCTCACGGCCATGAAAAATATACTATAATAATATTTTAATAGCTTGGAAAACACACTTTAATTCAACATGAAACGAAGATGGAGCTTGTTTACTTTTTTAATGCAAGTTCCTGGTCTTATTGTGAACAATTCATCAGTGCACAGTATTTCAAAGAAAAAAGAAGTGATTTTACACAATAATCAAATACTTATTCTAGAAAATCTGCTGTCTTATTTATTTAGTTATTTATGCTGAAGCCAGTCATTACTCCAGTCTTGAATGTCATATGACACTTCAGAAATCATTCAAATATGCTGGTGCTCAAGAAACATTTTTTTTTATTATTATGAATGTTAAAAAAAGCAGTTGGGCTGCCTAATGTTTTTGTGGAACGTTCAAAGAAAGTTAAAGAACAGAAAGTTCAAAAGAACAGCATTTATTTGAACCAGAAAAGCTTTTGCAACATTATAAATGTCACATTTGATCAATTCAATCGTTCCTAGTTTTATAATGCTGGAATATGATTAAATTCTATGATTGGTGTACACCAGTGGTGTGTGGTGCTGTTCTGAAATGAGGAGCTCTTTTTATTTTTATTTTTTCAAATGTAAATTCATGTCCCAGTCACATTTTCTTGGTTATATAAACATTACTTACACCATCAGAAAAAGAAAAAAAAAAAATCTGTTTTACATTTCTACATCAACAATGTAATTAATACCCTGTTTAATAAGCCAAGTATGAATCTCATCAACTTAGTGTTTTTAAGCATTTTACATCTTAAACAATAACTCAAGGCAGTAACTGAAACAATATGTTTTATTTGTTCAGCTATTCTTTTTAATAGTTGTAACTATTTTTGAATTTTTCTTATCATTTGTCATCAAAGCTTGGTAAATATTGGTCACAGACACAAAGATTTACTTTAAATTTCACCATGCTAATTACTCACTAAAAACTCCCACAGATCGTGTTTTCTTGCCATTTTAAGTCATATTTTGACATAACAAAGTGGTTATATCTTAAGTGTGTAAGTGTAAGTGTCTTACTTTTTTTAAACTTACTTTTTTCCCCATTAACGCTATTATATTGTTCATTCAGACTGATTTGCTAAAACAGAACGCACACAAACACAAGAGTCAAACATAACCAGTCATATCGCAATGGAGGTATTGCCTCCTCTCAAATGACTTTCCCCCAATTCATTCTCAATTACGTCCCACCAAACTCACCGCATGCTTTAGGTGGTCTGTTAAAACTCAATGGGCTCAGGGGAGGCGAGAGAGACACGGACACCCGTTGTAACTTTACCTGTTGGTGCCACTGTTGGACAGTGTTTCTTTAGAAAAATGCGTAATTTATGCTCTTTTATTGTTATATTTTTGCTTTTTTTTATTTTTGTACGAAATTTTTTTTCTGCAGGGAACAGATTGACCATAAACTGTAACAGTGTTACAAAAATGGATAGGCACTTTTCTAAAGTGCATGTCTGCATTGTGGTAAAACAGAGAGATAAAGCATCAGCAATGTTTCTTTTGGGATTTGGTTAAGATCTAATGAACTGATGTAATGAATTTCAAGGAGAAACAAGATGTTAACATCAAAATAGCTTTTCTTATTTTATGCAAACATCATATAAGTCTCTGTGACCACAAACATAAAAAAGTAAAGTTGAGCTCAGCAGGATATGAAAATAAAATGAAACAGCTGGACTTCAGCACCACGGACAGTGGCAGAACAGGGACTAATGGAGAGCAGGGTATGATGACACCTGAAGAGGTTAACAGGGTTTAGTAGAGTCATTTCACACAGTACAGTTACAGCATACTGATGCAAGACAGATGTAAGACAAAACAGAAAGAAAACAGCAAGAGATAGAGAAAGAAGGAGAGTGGAGTGGGAGAGAAAGGTGATGTAATTGTCATATTAAATGTAATTGATTTGGCAGAATGCGCATGTCATCAAGTAATTTTTATTCGCTATTGTATTCATTTAAAAGATTCAGCAAACTGCCATCTATTGCCTCAGCGTTTTCGTAAGTGACGGCGCCTGGGTTCGGCATGAAGGAAAACGTCTTGAGGGGTGCATATTGTACATGAGCAGTATGTCACTAAGCATTTCCGCACAGTTTGTGCTGTTTATTTTCATACCTTTTAGCATCGACGGAAAGCGAAATAATGAGTGGATGTTCTGTCCTCCACGTCGGGGAGAAAATGTTCTGTAATGGGTTTCACTTAATTTGAACACAATTGGGAAGTTATTACAGAGACGGATTTAGCCATTTGTGAATTTGGTCAAGGGCAATGCAGTCAACCAGGAACACAGAGGACTGTGCTCAATGACAAGAGCTCTGCTTTTCTGGAATAGAATCATCATTTAGCGGATGGGAGGCTGTGTAATACGCCTTTGTATTTTTAATGCTCTCACAACAAGTAAAAGCAGTGTTTTTTTTCAAGAGCCTGTGATGTACGTCATCACAGAAATCTTTTGTTATGTGATTCTCTTGAAAACTGGCAAAAATATCCTCATATAAAAAATGAAGCCTATTATTTTTATGACAATAAAACACATATACCCTCTCCAACCACCAGTTTAATGCTAAATCATTTGAATTATGAAGTATATTTGAACATTTGTATGTGTACATTATGGTAGTATTTTATAGCGCTGAATTCATTTGGCTAATTTTAGTGGAATTTTAACAACAACAAAAATATAGAGTTTAATAGTTATATAAATTGGCTTTATATTCTTCATAAAAACATATTATTCTGGGCATTTTCGTTTGAATATATGGTGAAATATAATCTACACTGGTAAAATCCATGTATTGGACTTAAAATATACATGCATAATTTTTGCAGCATATTTTTTAAAGTAAATCTAACTTGCAACATACAATTTTATGTAAAACTAACAAGAAAACTTTTGTTATACGTACATAAATATATGAGTAACAACAATATAATCTACAAAGTAATTGCAATTGTTCATTTACAATAAAACAGTAAATAATTGACTGGAACCAACATAAAATTGTAATTCATTTTAGAACTTGAGCTATTAAATAAAACTGATCTGCTCTAGAACTTCAGTGTCTTAAAATAAAAACAAAACATTCCATTAGTGCAAAATAAAGCACTTCACTTTGGACAGAGGCTGCACTTCAGCAAAAGGATTTCAGACAATTAGTACAAAAATGTCTTTTTTGACGGAGATTGCAAAACTATTCTGAAACAAACAAAGCAACAAAAAAATGTGACAAAAGGAAGTTCTAGCCCAGGGGTGGTGAACTCTGGTCCTGGAGAGCCGCAGCCCTGCAGAGTTTAGCTCCAACCCTAATTAAAACTCACCTGCCTGTTGCTTTCTAGTAACCCTTCAGACCTTGATTAGCTTGTTCAGGTGCGTTTGATTAGGGTTGAAGCA
>JAHKKF010490666.1:0-22370 GCA_019740295.1 Labeo calbasu | reverse complement strand
TATATATATACATATATAGAAACATTTAATATTATTATCAATTATCAGAATACTCATTTTATTAAATTAAATTAATATTATATTATTTCATATTAATAATACTATATCTGTGCATGCAGAGACAGGCAAAATAAAATGAATATAACTATGAAAAAAGAAATTTATTTGAGAAACAAAATTAGAAATTAATTTTAGAAATTAAACTTGCTTTTCTAAAACTTTTCTAAAGTTTATTTTACTTTTCTAATTGGCAAATAGTTTTTGTATTGTTTTAAGTGTTAATTTAACTAAATGTGATTTATTTATTAAATAAAATTAATATTATATTATTTAATAATAATATTATTATGTTTGTGCATTTTGAGACAGGCAGAATGTATGTATGTATGAGAAAAGACAAAAATATTTAAAAAATATAAAAGTATTGTGAAATATTGTTAAAATATATATATATATATATATATATATATGCATGTGTGTGTGTATATATATATTTACAGACATTTCTTTCACAATATACGTATTCCTGTCACAGCAGCAATTAGTCGTTTATTTTAATCATTAATTAGAATATTAATATTAAGTTAAATTAATTGTATATTACTTAATATTAATATTATTAATATTTTATATTACTAACAGAAATGGTGATACATTTTGAAAATAATTAAAAAGGTCAAAAGAGCAATATTTGAAAAGTTTGAGTCACCTAATGTGTACCAGAGGAAAATGCTTTTGCTAAAAAGACAGGAAAACTACCTAAAATGTATTAATACAACAAATTCCTTAGAGAAACAAAATTACTTTTGTAAAGTTTCTTCTTGTTTGAATGATAATCTAACAAAACTGAATGAGATTACTGGTTAAAAACAACAAGCACAATTTGCCAATGAGGTTAGAAAAAAATAATTTTTAATTTTTTTTTTTATTATTTTATTATTATTTTTAATTCCGTTTTTTTGGTGTGTATTGAAGCTTTGACAATATTGTATGTAAAACAATCATCCCAATAAAGTACTTTGAAATTAAAATTGAGTGAAGGGTGAATTTGGGCCAGCCGGGGCCAGCCAGTATCGATCGGCTCTCAGCGGAGCGCTTCCATAGCCGCAGGCCTCGTGCCACGCCTCCAGTCTGATTACGGAGAAGCACTCTGCTGGTGCAAATTGGATTGAAAAGCCCCTCCCAAGCGTACTTAGGAAATCATTTCCAAGGCTATACTGCTGCTTCTCTCACGTCGGCCAAGCACAGGTCCTTCCCGGTGCCCCTGAGTGCTTTGGGCACAGACCCTGTGAGAGTTTGCGTTACCGTGCGTGTGTTTGTTTGGGTAAGGCTAGGATCTCCCCTCTTATTCGCAGACGTAATCTATTCGACTGTATGAGTCACAGGGTCCATTTCCCCACTCCCAGCCATTACGCCAATGCATTCATTCTCTTTTCTACTACACACTCGCACACACCCACTAGCACTCCTTACCGAGTGTGTGTGAGCTCAAGCGTAAGAATGAGAGCTGCTGTGGTGTGTCTCACCTAGTTGTAACACCGTGACATAAAGCAGGTTTGAAGGGTGAAATTTAGCACTGTGAGAGAGCAGCGGCCTCTGTGTGTGTGTTTTAAAATGGTGAGCACAGTCGCGTAGGAATGCTATTGTTTTTTTCCAGATGATAAAATCCTCTGTGGTGACAGCAGTGTGAGATGTGTGAGTGATCTCCCGTGCAAAAACGGCAGACGGGACTTGGGATCAACAGAAGCCCAAAGGTCTGCTGCATTCTAGAGAAGCGCAGGCACAAAGGAGAAGTTGCTGTTAAGTTTTAGAGAGCGCAAATTGTTTGCTTATGTAACTGTATCTCTCTGAGTCGACTAACACTGACGTAATCGTGTGTACCAGAGGAAAATGTTATTGCTAAAAAGATAATAAAACTGTCTGAACTTTATTAAAACAACAAATTTATTAGAGAAACGAAATTGTTTAAGATATTAGGAGTTGCTTTTCTAAAACTTTTCTTAAAGTTTATTTTACGTATCTAATTGGCAAATAGTTTTTGTCTTGTTTTAAGTATTAATCTAACAAAATTTAATGAGATTCATGGTTAAAAACAACAACAATTTGCCAATGGGCTAAGAAAAATAACATTAATTCAAAATATAAACCCTAAAAAGCCTTACACAAATTAGCTTTAAGTACTGTAAAATTTATATTGTTTTTAAGGATGTTTAGATACTTTCAAGACAAAACAAGAGAAAAATCCTGAAAAAAATATATTTGCAGTTTATGTTTTGATTATGTACCAACTTCACCTCAGACATGTTTCCTGAAATTCATTATGAGAATAGATCTGATAATGACAGATATGACAATAGAACGATAGATCGAAAGCTAGACAGAATAACAGATAGAACAATAGAATGATAGAATGGTAGATAAACAGAATGATAGATAGAATTACAGATATAACGACATATAGAACAAAAGAACGACAGATAGAACCATAGAATGATAGATAGATAGACAGAATTACAGACTGAATACTAAAATGATAAATAGAACGCTAGAATGATAACTAGAATGATAGATAGATAGGATGATCGACAGAACGATAGACAGAATAATAGAACAACAAATAGGATAGAACAATAGAACGATAGAATGATAGATAGATAGATAGATAGATAGATAGATAGATAGATAGATAGAGAGATAGATAGAAAGATAGACAGAATTATAGACTGAATGCTAAAATGATAAACAGAACGCTAGAATTATAGCTAGAATGATAGATAGGAGGATCGACAGAACGATAGACAGAATAATAGAACAACAAATAGGATAGAACAACAGAACGGTAGAACGATAGATAGATAGAATGATAGATAGTTAGATAGATGATAGATAGATAGACAGATAGATAGACAGAATTATAGACTGAATGCTAAAATGATAAACAGAACGCTAGAATGATAGCTAGAATGACAGATAGGAGGATCGACAGAACGACAGACAGAATAATAGAACAACAAATAGGATAGAACAACAGAATGATAGAACGATAGATAGATAGAATGATAGATAGATAGATGATAGATAGATAGACAGCATTATAGACTGAATGCTAAAATGATAAATAGAACGCTAGAATGATAACTAGAATGATAGATAGGAGGATCGACAGATCGATAGACAGAATGATAGAACAACAAATACGATAGAACAATAGAACGATAGAACGATAGATAGAATGATAGACAGACAGATAGATAGAATAACAGAATGATAGAACAACAGAACGATAGATAGATCGACATATAACGATAGAACAATAGATTGAACGCTAGACAGATAGAAAGACAGATAAAACAATGAAACGATAAAATGATAGATAAACAAAATGATAGATAGAAAGTTATAGACAAAACGACATATAGAACAAAAGTCCGATAGAATGATAGACCGATAGATTGATAGAACGATGATAGATAGATAGATAGATAGATAGAATTGTAGACAGAACGCTAGAATGATAAACAGAAGGACAGAATGATAGGTAGATAGTAGGGTAGATACAGCAATAGATAGAAAGATAAAACGATAGAACAACAGAATGAAACAGAACGATAGACAGAACAACAGACAGAATGAAAGATAGAACGACAGATCGAATGGTAGATAGAACGCTAAAACGGTAAAACAATAGATAGAACGACAGAACGATAGCTAGAACAACAGATAACAGAATGAATGCTAGATAGATAGAATGAAAGATAGAACGATTGAACAATAGACAGAATGATAGCTAGAATGACAGAATGATAGAACTACAGAATAACAGAATGATAGAACGATAGAACAATAGATAGAATGATAGATTAAGACAAAAATGGTGAGGGACATTGTTAGGCAGCGAACCACCAACTCATGTATGCGCACAAAACCATACAGTACATAAACAGCCAGATGCACATATACACCACGCTCCTATAGATTTCTCTCTGTAAAACCCTGTAGTGATGTGCCTAAGAGAACATCTTAGATATGCAGACATTCAACATTAAAGACAGCACTGCCTCTCCATATCACAGTAGGTGAACAGTAAGGACGTAGCATTGTACCCGCAGGACCAGAGCAGAACATGTCTCTATGCCCCCTAAAGCTCCCAGTCAAAGACTAATACAGGGAAGGGGGGCACTTCAAAAGCAGTAAACAACTATTTCTCATATATTCCTCCCTCGGAGCTAGTGTGGATCGTAATATATAAATAAGCTGCTTTTATATTCTTTGAACTCCAATAAAAGCAAAAAACCTGGGATATTAAATCAAAAGAAGTACATGACGGTTCTGTATTAATATCAGGTTTTCCTGTTAGGTTTAAAAAGACAAGAACCAGCCCATTTTGTCCAGACTGTGGGGGTTCTGATGTACAAAAGCATGCGGGAGAACACACACATACGCTGCGATTAGTGTGGACAGCGTAAACAGTAAGCACATCCTCTTTTGCTATGGTTAATATTGATGGTTATCTCCAGACTTCAGACGGAGGGAGACACTGGGGGACGATTTTCCCAAAACACAGCAGACATTTAGTCAGTAAACAAAAATATTGGCGGTCTAGTAGGATCCATTTTAATTAGACAAATCACACCGTTTTCATTGCTCTCTGCTTTCTCCTTTCCCATTCGCTCGTTCAAAAATTTTTAGGCTTGCGCTAATCATAGACACTCGCCGATCGCTCCCTGCGCCCACTGCACGGAATGAGAAACAAACTCATTTAAAAGATTCAAAAATTTGTTCTTCTCATCTCTAATAAAACACAAGAGCTGCCTGGTGCAAGTCAATAATGCACTTTCAAGAATCCATGACAAAACCTAGAGAGAAGGAACCGAGAGTTCGACTAGAATTACCTCAGGTTTAGTGATGACATCCTGCTGACGCTGGCTGTAACCTTCACGTTCTGCTTGGGGCCTCAGAGATTTTCATTTTAATACCTCAAACTTAACATTAAACTATCAGGTTAAAGACTTTGTCAAATCTTATTAGAGCTTGCAAAATTTCAACTTGACAACACATTTCAAAGGAACTCGATGAGAAATAGATTTTTAAAAAGATGTCATGGTGTGTGCATACCAAAAGCTAAGCCAATATGCGCATCGTGTTACCGCTCTAGATTCGCACGGGATGATTTTTTCGTGTTACTTTTTCGTGCGAAAAAATCACTGCATAATTCTCTCCTCCATATGAAAAGCCAGGAAGCTCAAAAACGTGCTAGGCTTAATCATACAACACGTTCATTGTTTACATGTAGAATATGTTTTGTTTGCACAAAAAAAAAAAAAGGTTAATGACTTTAGAGCTTAGAGCTTTCAAAATTTCAGCTTGATAACAATCAAAGGAAATCTATGACAAATGGATTTTTAAAAAGATATTATGGTGTGTGCACACCAAAAGCGAAGTGAATATTTGCATCGTGGTAACACTCTAGACTTTGTGTCACTTGTGTGAAAAAAAATCATTGCATATCTCCTCCACATGGAAAGCCAGGAAGCTCAAAAACGCGCCAGATTTATATACGTTTACGTGTAGAATATATGTTGTATACACAAAAAAATCTACACGTAATTGATGCGCAATCAACATGCATACATTGACGTGTTGTTTGTATTAAAATACCTCAATCTTAACATTGAACTATCAGGTTAATGACTTTGGCAAATCTCATTAGAACAAAATTTCAACTTGATAACACAGTTCAAAGGTGCGGAGGTGTGCACACCAAAAGCAAAGCGAATATTTGTATCATGTTATGGTTCTAGATTACTCACTGCATGTTTTTCGTGTCACTCACACAAAAAAAAAAAAATCATCGCGTGGCGTTCCTACATATGGAAAGCCAAGAAGGTTAAAAACATACAAATTTTAACATGCAAGCAACACATCAACTTAAAAATCTTCAGTGTTCAGCAGAAGAAAGAAACTCATACAAGTGACGACAAGTGATGACAATTTTCATTTTTTGGGTGAACTATACAGTATCTGTAATAAGATCTGTTTACTGAGTTTTGATTAGGAAAAAAAAATCATATCATATATTTTTATACATATATCATTTGGGATACCAAACATAAAAACAAAAGTCAATTTCCACAAAACATGAAGGTTAAAAACGGGAAAAAAAGAAGGTAGAAAAGAAGAGAAATGAGAGGGTGAGACTCATCAGCATGTCTGTATCTGTCATCTTGACATGGTTATAATTCCACCCATAATTCCACTCAGTCACATTTGTTTTGTCCCACCAACATGGTTTTAACATAGCGGCACATATTTGAATGTAAACACATTCAAACATTTGGCTTAACTCTATGTCCAGCTAGTCTAGACCCACCTTCCTTCTTCCGTCTGACCTACTATTCCCAGTCCCTACCTGAGCGGCTTCATAATACCGCTCTAATTCGTTTTGTCCCTTGACAACAGTTTTTAATAACTTTTATTAATTAGGGCTGTCCTATGGCCTGTCAGGTGGAATATTATTTTATTCAGGGACCATTAGGCTGTCTGTTACCCCTGTGAAGTGTGTGTGTGAAAGAGAAGAAACTGCTTCAGTGAATGACATCAGCATACATCATTTCTGAAGTGACATTATTGCTCATACAGTACCACACCAAATCTGCAGCCCCTTTTAGAGGAAAATCTGTTCAATCCTGCTTAGAAAAATAGTTTAGAATCCCATACGTGCATACAGGCTTATTTGCGCACACATAATCATAGTACGGCTCATAATTAACGAAGTGAATCGCATTTCAGGCATTATCCCTTAATGAAATTACATTCTCCTGCTGAAAATCCAGCATGGCCCCCGTTCTAATCGCAACTTGCTGCAAGCCTGTATTTGCTCCTCTGGCTGATTTAAATTTCTTACAGCGCTCATCGCCGCAGTGTTTGAGTAACTCTGTAATTGAACTGTAGAACAAGAGCCGAAAACATCGTCTGTACAGACGTGGGATTCAACATGATGCCGCGAGCCGTCTTCAGCTCACCTCGGCGATATCAGATGTCGTTCTGCCGTGCAAGAAATCTCTCGCAATAAAGAAGACAGAGATTTGCAGGCATTATACCCCTGACGTGAAGTGGATCTGATGGTCTCAAAACACGAGACGGTGCGTGCTACACCGCAGGGGATGAACTGTCCTAGAACACTAAATTGGTATCAGTGGCAGGGCATGGTGTAATAAGAACTTCTGGCTTCGAAACCGTCTCAAAGTTCACATCATTCTACCATCAGCTGACTAAACTGTTGAAGTAAACGAGTCCAATGTCTTCAGGAACAATACTGCACGACTTGCAGGAAACAAATACTTTTGGAACTTTTCACCTGAACAGATTTTGAATGCAACTTACAAAACAAGAGAACTTTGATAAGTTATTAGAATTATTAAAAAAAAGGGCTTTCAACATAAAAGCCATATAGATTTCCCCCCCAATCTACAGACAATATACATTCATTAAAGTTTTTTCTAGGCTGCATTATTTGAACAAAAATACAGCAAATACAGTTTCCTTTGTATTTTATAATATTTCAGTTCTAATTTATGCTACTCCAGTCTTCTGTGTCACATGATCCTTCAGAAATCACTCTAATATGCCTATTTGGTGCCTATGAAGAACAATATTTATTTAAAATGTAAAATTTTGTAACATTTTAAATGGCATCTTTACTGCCTCTTTTGATCAATTTAATGCTTTTTGCTGAAAGTATTTCTTTCTTTTAAATAAAAATAAATAAATAAAATAAAAAATACAATAAAATAAAATAGTAAAAAAAGTTACTGACCCAAAATAAAATAAAATAAAATAATTTAAAAAAATAAAATAAATAAATGCATACATACATAATATAATATATAATAAAAAAATCTTATAAAAAATACAATAAAATAATAATTTACAAAATTGTTACTGACCCAAACCCAGTACTAACATTATGTTCAGTTACATAATGAATTATTACTTTTTTTTATTACTTTGGTCATATCTTGCCTACACTCTTAAAAAATAAAGGTTCCAAAAGGGTGTTTTTGCAGTGATGCCATAGAAGAACCATTTTTGGTTCCACAAAGAACCTTTCAGTGAACAGTTCTTAAAATAATAATTCTGAAGAACTTTTTCTGCATTTGAAAGGTTCCATGGATGTTCCAGGTTCTTCATGGAACCATCGATGCCAATAAAGAATTTTTTTTAAGAGTGTAGGGGAAATCGTAAATCACAATTGTGAATGGTGCATAAAAATGCATGACACTTTTGAATACTTTTTTCATTTAATGCATTAAATGTTATTAATGTTATACTTTCCTGTGCACATGAGTTTTGCTTTTCCAATGCACTGGTCTGATAAGTGTGTGTGTGTGTGTTTGTGTTACTAGTTCTTGTCTCGGCTGCATTGTGCTAAAGGACATGCAGAGGAATCTAATTTAACAGCTGACTGAGTAGCGATCAGCCAATGTTCCCTGGCACACACACACACACACACGCACACACACATATACACTCTACAAACACTGACCAGAGGTTCTGGAAACCTGACCCTGAGAAAGAGAGCGGCAGACCCCTACATCCAGACCAGAGACCACATAGAGAGAGAGAACAAGAGAAAACCAGAGAGAAGAAGCCAGAGACCGAGCGCTAGATACAAAGCACCACAGATATTCTTGAAGCAGAGAGAGATGAAAAGCAGCAAGGGAAGCTGAGAGATAGATAGGGAGAGATCAGCGTTTGAGAGTATTGGAGGGATGAAACGGGAGAGAGCGAAGCAGAGCTGCTTGTAATTCCGGGCGAGTCTTCGCTCGGGCTGGTCGCAGCTCCCACTAGACCTGCTACATGATATTCACTAACCCCAGTAACAATGGCAAACATATGTAAATCAGACACAGTGCCGGATCCAATCAGGGCTCATCACAAAGCCACTGACACACTCTTCACAGACAGCGAAGGCCACAGCGCGCACCGTCTCACCGCTCCCCGTCTCTCTGCTCGTCTCCAAGCCGTTTCAGCGCTACATCATGTGGCTTTGTTTGCACCCTTGATGTCTTACGTTCCCTTTCTCGCCGACATTGTCACAGTCTCACAATTACATCTTTCCTTTCGGCCCTTCCTTTCATTCCCTCCATTCATTCCGCCATGAAAGAGAAAACAAACATGAGCATCACAGAACAGCTGAAGCTAATTAAATTGCTTATCGATTCTAATTATAGAGATTTCTACTAAAGAGTCTGCGACCAGTCAAAGCATTTTCCTAACATACATTAAAAACGTCTTTGTTATCTGTATTACATTTTTGCTGTTGTTTCAGAACGCTGAGGAAAGAGGCATAAGCTATCAATACTAATGATCCATGAATCTCATCTTCTTAATGAAAGGGGTGACTAACTAAATCCACCACTTGAAAACTTCCTCCAGCAAAACAATCGTACAGAAGTCAGTTGAACGAGAGCTGAATAGATGGACAGAGATGTAACCGATACAGATCACATGCAGATGGCTCTGTGAATGGAGAGAACAGAGGAGCTGGAGATCAATACATTGATGGGGATCTGTCAAACAAGGCCGCTTCGCTGAACGGTGATGGTTAATAGTTATATGTATCTGATTAAAAAGCGTGCGTCCAGTTTATAGCCGGACAGGGAGCTGCTGATGAGGTGTAATTTGGAGGACGATCATCGATGCACTTACGCTGCTTATTAACCACATTAACTTCAGCGCTCCTGAAACAACCATAGAAAGCTATAAGCTTGTCAGTATTGAGGAAGTCCCTGCTGAAAAGACCAGCTGAGACCAGCATGAATTTCCATTCTGGGCTAGGCTGGCTCATCTGGGTGTTTGGAACAAACTGTTCGAAAAACAAAGAGGGAATCAAAAGGATGCAGAGAAATGTGTCTCTTTATATACATCTGCTGTCCAAAAAGTGTATTTAGAGTCAAACCAAAATGTATTCAGACACCTTCAACATTTCCCACATTATCAGTTTATTTGCAGTTTAGAAAATGGTGGTAAAATATGACATTGAATTACAGTCAAGCCAAAATTTATTCAGCCACTTTCAGAATTTCTCACATTATTACAGTTTATTCGCTACAGTTTAGAAACTAATAAAATATGACTAGAATTCACTGTGTCCGAACAAATTCATCTTGATAATGCCAGATAACTTTGATAGAAAGATATGTAACACAACATGGTCAGGTCAAAGAGTCAAATCAAACTTCTGACCCAAATTTTTATCAATTTTACTGGTAGTCCATTGTATGAAGAATTTTTGGGTATAATATGTCACAGTTTGCTTTATTTTGTGATCCTCACTTACATAAATGAACTATAGTGTCTTACACCCACTAGTAAAAAATGTAAAAAATTATATCTGGTGTCTGATTATTTTTGGTTTGATTTATTTGTGAAAAATGTATATATTTTTACATATTAATATTTACTTTTATTTATAATTACAATCAAAATAAAATATAAATTAAAATAATAAAATACAATAATAAAATAAAACCTGGTGACCAGCCATTTTGATCAAGGGATGACATACTGATTTCTGTTTGCTGTTGAACTCCCAAATATAAAATTTTAAATTAACTACTAACCCTCATGTCGTTCCAAACTCGTGAGACCTTTGTTCATCTTCTGAACACAAATTAAGATATTTTTGATGAAATCTGAGAGCTTTCTGACACTTCATAAACAGCAACGCAATTGACATGTTCAAGGCCTAGAAAAGTAGTAAGGACATTGCATCCCTCAGGGTACTTTCGTGAACGAGTGTTGACTGACACAGAAGAGAAGAAATTGTCATTAAAGTCGTTTTTTTTTTTTTTCTTCACACACAAAAAGTATTCTCGTAGCTTCATAACATTAGGTTGAACTATTGATGTCAAATGGACTATTTTAATGATGTCCATACTACCTTTTTTGGCCTTGAACATGTCAGTTTCATCAAAAATATGTTAATTTGTGTTCCAATGATGAATGAAAGTCTTAGGTCTTACAAAATTTTCATTTTTTGGGTGAACTATCCCTTTAACGTCTGTAAAATCTAACCCCTTGGCTAGACTTTCCCTTAAGAACCAGGTGTAAAGTTTTCTCTGGATATCACCTACATATCTATGTGAAGTTTTATCTTTATTTTAACATCTGATGGCCCCTGTAGAGTTTGGTCATGTGAGACTAGGGATGTGTGTGATGTTTGACCTAAAAAAAAAATCTGTTGGAGTCTCCTCACACGTGTATTTCATGTTCTGAAGATGTTATGAAGAATGCACTCATTGGTGAATACTGCTTCTACCTCCCTCTCTCACTTGAAATCATTCTTCCCTCTCCAGTCTGTCTGTACCTCTCCCGCTCTTTCACCTTCCTCTCTCTGGCCCCCGGTCCTTATTAAAGGTGATTCCCGGGCGTGGAGAGTCGCCGGCAGGGCCGTGGCCACCTCTTTAATGGAGACAAGCTGGTAAATCTTTCATGCTTTAAGACCGTTTCATTGTAAAAGGGAACCGGCTGCAGCGTGATAACAATGGTGCATTATTCATAGGGTTCCAGGGCTCTCAGACGGCCCAAAGCTGACTCTTCCCTCTACTGCTGGAGGGATAGTGTATGTGTGTGTGTATGTATAAGAGAAAGAGAAAAAGATGGAGAAGCAGTGACAGAGTGTCCGCAATCATTGGTACCTAAACCATCATTTCTTTTTCCAGTCAAAGTTATGTCATTATACAGTGACAACTGACAAGTATATCCATCATTTTATTTGAATACTAGTATTACATTTTTGACGGCAAAGACAGCTGGCAAAGATAGCTCCACAAAAACTGGCCTGAAACTTTTTTTTCAACAAATGCTCAGCGAAAGAGAGGTGCTTAACCTTCAGAAAATGATGATCGCTAACCTCAAGAGTTCAAACTAAATATTATATGAGCATATGAGCTGTTTCAATTGTTATTAATTTTCTATGAGGTTTTCAATTTTTGCAGCCCTGAAACTCCGAATTTTATGCAGCACTGAAGTTTAAATAAACAAAATTTTATGGATAAAACAATAAAATGATATACATTCTCTCTCTTCGTTATTCATTTGTTGAAAATGACCAATTAGTAATTTAACAAATTACATTTGTTAAAGATCAAATTGATATTTTACGACATTGCTTTATGATTGAAAATTCTTAACAGCAAATATGGGATTCATACCTTTTTTTTTAAAAGAAAAACCATGAGTCATCAAACTGTACCGCATTTGTGGAATACGCCAGCTACTTTGCTATGTTTCATTGCATTTGAGTCATTTATGATGAAGAGTTTTTGCTGTATCCACTTTAACCGAAGTGTTTCAACACAGGAAGTGAATTTGCAAATCATACCATGCTCAATATTACATATGAGTGTCCCACTGGCACAAAACATCTGCAAAACTACCTGTTTGACTGTCATCACCACTTTTTAAAACAAAGTGACACCCAGGCTACACTGACACGAAGAGAAGCCAAAAGAAAGTCGAAGCTAAACTAATCACCAAAGTTGAGCGGAGGAGACTGGAGGTAAGGGGAGGAACGATTCACTCCGCTTTAAATGTTTTAATTGGATCAAGCGGCCAGCACCTGGTCTCAATGTCTGGTTTGCACCAATCCATGCTGATCAATGGCTCAGTGAAGCTGAGAGCCTGGCTCAGGTAGGCGGGATGCAAATGACAGGGTTTAAAAGTCCTCTGCCACCTCCCGATTTCTCCCCAGATCAATTTATTACTAGGCTGATCTCGTTTTCCTTAAGGCAATCCAAATTCCCAATAGACAGCTGTGGAAAAAAAGCCACCGAAGCATTCAAAGACAGAAAGCACCTACATGCGTATCTGTATCTATACGGGCAGGTGGGTCTATGCACAAACCTGCACTTGGTCAACACACACAAACACAACTACCATACTTGATGCCTGATTTCTGCAAGTATGACTGTGATAGAAATTCAACAAATTTCTGTTGCTTCTTCTTCTTTTGTAAGCATGTGTTAAACTTGAATAGCATCCAATAGTCCAGTAATTTCTTCTTAAGCAAAGTTTAATAACAAAAATTAATTGGAAATGTTACATGGTCAAAACACTGCATTGCTTCAACCTTGGATGACACATTCTGACAGTCCTTGCCAGAAATGATATCAGCATAATTTTCAATATTTATACACTACCGGTCAAAGGTTTTTTAAGATTTTTAATGTTTTTTAAAGAAGTCTTCTGCTCAACAAGCCTGCATTTATTTGATCAAAAATACAGCAACAGCAACAAAAAAACAGTAACACTTTGAAATATTTAAAATAACTGTTTTCTGTTTGAATATATTTTAAAATGCAATTTATTCCTGTGATCAAAGCTAAATTTTCAGCATCATTACTCCAGTCTAAAGTGTCACATGATTCTTCAGAAATCATTCTAATATTCTGATTTGCTGTTCAAGAAACTATTATTATTATTTGTATTATTTAAAACAATTTAGCACATTTTTTAGGATTATTTGATGAATAGAAAGATCCAAAGATCAGCATTTATCTGAAATAAAAAGCTTTTGTTAAATTATACACTATACCATTTTTTGCCAAAAAAGTGATGATAAAGACATTTATGATGTTACAAAAGATTTCTATTTCAGGAAAATGCTGTTCTTCTGAACTTTCTATTCATCAAAAAAAAAAAAAAAACTGAAAAAATTCAACAGCTGTTTTCAACATAATAATAATAAATGTTTACTGAGCAGCAAATCAGAATATTAGAATGATTTCTGAAAGATCATGTGACTGGACTAATGATGCTAGGAATAAATTAATAGTAAAAATATTTCAAAATTGTACTGTTTTTGCTGTACTTTTGATCAAATACACGCAGGCTTGGTGAGCAAAAGACACTTCTTTAAAAAACATTAAAAATCTTACTGTTAAAAAACTTCTGACTGAGTGTATGAGACATTAAATTATTTAAGAACAATTATTTAAGAGTTACTTACTGTAATCTCTTTAAGATCGTTTTTTCTCCTAATATTAAAATTTTCTGAATATGTGTGAATATAAGGTATAAATCTATTCCTAGCGGAGAATGCAAGAGCGCTAATGCAGGAAGTAGCCAAAACAACAAAACAAAACAAAAAAAAAAAGCACACACACAAACAACAACAATAAATCAATCTACAAAGATTCTGAACAAAAAGCACTTCAGTTACTAAAACCCCTGGTTATAAAAGAAAATAACAAAAGTTGACACACTTGCGTTGGACTTGCATCTTAAGTTCAGCATGAATCTTTTATAAGCACAAAAGAAAAAAGAAGTACACTTACAGTGTCTTTGATTTGGAAATTCTGTTTTTTTATTGATAATAAATTGAATGTGTTGTAGTCTGAGGTACAACAGTCTTATCAGAGTCGGCTGAGTTGAAAGGGTCTGGGCTTCCAGGGAAATCCGTGTTTTCTTTTCAGGCTGAGTATATAGATTACACTCACTGAGCCACGCTGCACAGGGGAGGATTGTATTTTTTTCTCTCTCTCCCGATTGTGATTTCTGGAGAGCGCTTATCTGTTCGCTACGAGAGGAGAGAGCCTAGCGCTGTCTGTTTCCCAGCATTCCCTGATCCAAGACCTTGCCAGCTCTTATCGATGTCGCTACCGTACAACGTTTCACTGCTCCGGGCACCTTCCATACTTCAGGTGACAGGGGGGTTGGCAATGCCCTCGGAAGCCAGAGATAACAAAGAAGGAGACAAAAAAGTATGAGTACCCCGCTCCCACCTGTCCCGCGTCCGCGATGCGGATATGCAGGGACAGATCTCAGCAGCTCCACGGGGTTGAAGGTCAGCTTTTAATTGAGTGTGCAGAGGAGATGGAGAGCAGGGAGGCCGTCTATCATTCCCTCAGCCACTAATGGGAATTCACCCGGGGTCGAGACTGCTGACGCTGGCGCAATTGCGGAGAGTGTTTTTTTTTTTTTTAGATTTTGAGCACTAATATGGAGCGTAACACATGCCTTTAAAGGATGTCCCTATCTCTTTTGACCACAGCTGGTTAATAAGGAACATAGCTTGTCGCTTCGCTCGGGACGATTCATCATGTCAGATATTCATATCCTTAAAGGTCAATCGAAGTCATGAAAGAGGAAAATATGCTTTGTTAAACTTTTTCCCCCCTTACAATTTTTCCCCGTCACCTTTTTTTGCTAACCTTATCATATAAACAGACGCCGGACTGACCCGCGTGGGGCTTTGGAGGCGGGCTTTCAAAAAATGATTGATAACTACAATTACGAAAACCAACAAGTTTCATTTCATCAGACACTTGTGCGACAAACCTCACAAACAAGCCTTAGATTCATAAGCGGAGGGCAAAAAAAAGGTGGTTTTGGATGTTCACAAAGTCTCATAATTAAGTCAGGATGTAACAAATTACAGATTTAAGCCGAGACTTGCCAAATACAAGCAGAGATGGAAATTCATCTTCCGCTATCTCATTACATCGTAAAAGTGATGAGAAGGTTACGGCTGCATTTGCATAGATGCTGGGAAAAGCCTCTTTCGCCGTCATTAGCTATTCCATCTTGTGCTAAATCTATAGCCGCTCTGAATTTTTTAACAGATAGAAACAAGAGCCGGCAGAAGAGCCAGCGGAGACTACATGAATTAAACCCGGCTTACATATGTTAACGCCGTCCGGCGTCCTCGGAGAGGCGCTTTTCAAAGAGATTCTGAAGGATGCGCTGGGAAATCATGGCGATAAATAAGGAAAAGGGTAATTGCGAAGGTACAAAATGGAAAGGAACGAGGGAAGGGAGACGGCGAGGCAAGGGGGAACGGCTGAGACAGACTCTAAACGCTAGCTGCTGTCAGTAGAAAGTGCAGCGCTTGTGGTTCGATCCAGCCTTCCTCTGCCACTAATGACTGTCAACATGGCGAGAGGGGCTCTGAAGGAGGAGAAAATTACTGGCTGAAAAGCAATTGACTGATCCCCATCATTTCTCAGGGAAGCAGTGACCTGTGAATATTTCATTATGGGGAAAAGTCATGCGGTCCATACCAATGCCCGCAGTGGAGCGAGTGATGGGGGGGTGAGGTGAAACACTGGCCCCATTTCCCCTTCCTCCTGAGCCCTGTCACCGGCAGGTAAGAAACAGCTCCGGAGCCTATAGCTGTAAACTAGCGCTTTTCCGCTATTTATAGCAAAGGGACCAGCATCACATGAAAAGACTGCAGATCCAAGGACAACGTCAGCAATAGGAGTTTACTGCGTTGCAACATCAGTGTAGCTTGCACAATGTTTTCGCGTGGCGGTAAACCAACCCCTGAACCGCGCCGATCTGTCTCGGACCGACCTCAGAACGCCGTCGCCTTTGAAGCTGACGCTAAAAAAGTGTGGTTTACTCTCAAATCCTGTTTTATAGTCCTTATTAATAACCTTATTAAGCACGCCGTATGATGATAACTTGGCAAAGCGTCACGTCTCTGTACTTAGGAGCTACGCTAAAAGCTAATTAGCGCTAATTTGACCAGTTGTCCTCTGGTGGTACAAAAGTGCTGAAACAGGAAGAGCAGGGTGGAAAGAAGTGCACGCAGGCACAAATACCTCATTTTCAGACATTGCTAAATACATCCCTGCTGCCAGAGACTATCGATGAGCGGAGACAGATGGATTTGACGGCCCCTTCATAAGCAAAAGATCAACAAGATCAATGGGCCGTTTTGTACACGCCACAAGCTAAATACACAGCCGCGCTTAACCTTCAAAAGTTCATACAAACTTCAGTGACGAATACAAGAACGGCTTAAGGAAACGCATGTGCTCTGAGAGACGGAAATGTGCAAAGGTAAGCAAGCAGGATAAAACATGCTGGTAAAATATCTCCGTAAACACACACACACACACAAAATTTCACATAACTCAAAGAAAATACACAAAATAAGTAAATACACATTCGAAAAAAAATATTTTCTAAATGCATCTGATGATTTGGAATTCAAAAAGCAGGCATTAATACATCTAAAAGTGTGGACATCTATGATTAATATGAAAACATCACTATTTTGCATTATATAAAATGTGACCCTGGACCATAAAACAAGTCTTAAGTACAGTCTTGTAGCAATAGCCCAAAACACATTGTATTAGTCAAAATACTTTTTTTTTTAAGTAAAGATCATGTTCCATGAAGATATTTTGTGCATTTCCTACCGTAAATATATCAAAACTTAATTTTTGATTAGTAATATGCATTGCTAAGAACTTCATTTAAATAACTTTAAAGGTGATTTTCTCAATATTTTGATTTTTTTTTGCACCCTTAAACAAACCACACACCAATGGAAATCTTATTTACTCAGCTTTCAGATGTTGTATAAATCTCAGTTTTAAAAAAAATACCGTTATAACTGGTTTTATAGCCAAATATTTCTCTGTCAAGAAATGCTAAAATAAAATACTGATTTACAAAAAGATTTAGTATACTACATCTATTCTATTTCTGTAAATGAATCATTTTCTTCCCTTTTTACAATGTTTATGTTTTTACATAAAATGTTCTTACATTCTCCACCATTAAAAAGTATGCATTTGAGTGTATCTTAAAAACCAAATCAATTCTAAATGACACCGGGGTGGACATTAGCATTGGCCTTGCTCACTAAAGTTCACGAAATAGAAAAACGTATTTTTTCATTTTATCCTATGTCATAAAGCACCGTCCACAAGCCGACTGAGAAATGATTTAGTGTTAAACATTCACGGAAGATATTTAATATATCACTTATATTGCATATAAAATATATACCATAGATACTTCTCAGGAAAATGAAGAATTAATGGTTAATTAAAAGATGTCAGCAATTTTAATGGTACAAAAGGAGAAGGCACTAAATAAATCATGTCAGCCATTGAACAGACACAATTAATCCATGACAGCTCGAGAAATTATATTTTCGGCGTGATTGATGGCTCTGTTGAACTAATGTTGAATGAAAACTTATTACAACTGAAAAATCAGCATTAATAATGTACCAAATCTCAGCAGCTTTACTGTCCACTGAGCTTTTACAGCTTTAGCACAATTCTGCCCGCTAATAAGGACTCACCTGAAATCTATGGTGTCTTTTCACTATTGACTCGCTCTTAAATTGCATGCAAAACAGCAGTGTCAAGACTGATTAGTTTCTTTCTTCCACTTTCTTTCTTCTCTCTCTCTCATGACCAAAAGCAAAGGACAGAGCACAGGGGTTGAAGGTGGGAGTGCAATAGTGCTGACCCTATGAAAAAAGATTAAAGACATAAAAAGCGGAAAATAAACAAAAGCCTGCAGACAACTGACACACTGCCGATTCCAATCGAAGTGTTGGGAAATATTCAGCTGTTGATGCGAATGTGTGTGCTGAAGTGTTTGACAACACACACACACAGCTGACTGGGCAGCTGATGAAAGAATCATTCATGTCATGTCAACTCTAAAACTGACAAGCCAGCGCAGTTAAAATATGAAGCCAAACACAGTCGCCAGCTTTTGGATTTTGAAAAGCGTTTCACGTGTGCATCTGCAGACTTGCACAGAAGTTAAGACTCTTAACCTTTTTTAAATTCAAAAGGTTGTTATATTATTGCTAAACCACTTAATATCAGTTTTTCTACTTAATGTCTAGTTTTTCCTCGTTTCATTGTGGTTCCATTATATTCATCACACGTTAGCGAACCACTGAAACCCTATAACCAATTGTTTTAATGTTCCCAGCTAGCTGTTTGTTTTCCCAATCTTTCTTGTATATGAATAGACTAAGATTTTATCTCCTTTTTTATGTCCCTCATGTATCATACATGCACACACCATTAGATGCATGCATGTGTGCACAAAAACACACACACGCTCACTTTCCCCTTTCCTGTAAGATATACTTCTTAATCAGCAGGATATATGTGAGCAAATGAATGGCTGAGTGGGAGAAAATTCAGCGAGGGAAGTATCAATTATTCAAAAGAGAACATTTTGCACTTATTACTTAACTAAATCCAGCGGCTCCAATGACAGCTTACGGGAATGAATCATTTTGGTCCAAAGTCTCCTTGCAGACTGCACTCCTATATATTTTCTCGACCCCCATGCATGCAGACAAACACGCATGCGCATCCACACCTGCCCGTGTCTCTTATTGTGCTGTCATATCTGAACATTACCCACAGATGGAGCTGATGTGCCCCACCTCACATGGTCAGCAAAGGCTGCAGTGCGTTATGTAACATCCCATATAAAGTACTGATGCACACTCAGGTATGTACTGGCATGTGGTTTTTGCTAGTGTGCATTAAAATTAAGTCTATTTAAAATAGCTCTGTTACAAAACGTCCTCGCTGCCTATATAGGTTTCTGGCTTGAACGGTGATAAATAATCAATGTGGACAATTTGCATAAGTACACTCTATTTCTTTAACCTAAATGCTGGGTTTAGCCTGCTGGGTCAATTTATTGGGTTATTTTTAATATTTTCACCCAGGTGCTGGGTTATTTTTTAACCCAAATGCTGGATTCAACTTGTTGGGTCATTTTATTGGGTTATTTTTATTATTTTTACCCAGGTGTTGGGTAGTTTTTCTGCAACTAAGTTGCTGGGTCATTGTTAACGCTGGGTTATTTTTTTCTACCCAACCGCTGGGTTGAGCCTGTCTCTGACGAAACAACACAGCTGCTGAGTTATATTCGGTCAGAGCGAGGGCTTTTTGAGTCCTCTACAAGAGAGAGCGGTTCTCAGCGCCGCCGATTTGCTCTTCTTCAGGGAAATAAAGGTTTGTATACATTTTATGTCATTTCTGAAGTCTTTACAGTTCTGTAAATTGTATAATTTTATACAACGCAACAAATGTATGTAATTTAAATGTACGTAACATTGTAAACTTTGCTGTATTCACCCAAATAAATTAAATTTGTCTTGTATTTTGTCCATGTGTTCTTGCTTAATAATGCTCATCTTTTGATTTTTGATGTTGCCTCTAGTAATTCTGTGTGTTTTTATAAGTTCCAGTCCATTTTAAACCAGCAATGTAATATTTTTTAAACAATAGTTGACTAAAATAAAATAACCCAGCATGTTTGGTAAAAACATTTAACCCAAACAGCTGGGTCAAAATAACCCAGCATGTGTTCTGTCCAATATTTACCCAGCGCTGGGTTGCCA
This sequence comes from Labeo calbasu, assembly GCA_019740295.1. Classification (NCBI taxonomy): domain Eukaryota; kingdom Metazoa; phylum Chordata; class Actinopteri; order Cypriniformes; family Cyprinidae; genus Labeo; species Labeo calbasu. The sequence goes on along the minus strand of JAHKKF010490666.1, from coordinate 2,173 downwards.
AATAACCCAAATAAGTAACTGTGCATAAAAATAAAAATGTGAGCAAACAGAGATAGTGAGCAATATGTCAAGTATGAAATCACACAGAACATACAAGTAGTGAGTAGAAAGTTTTAAAAACATTGATAATGTATTAAAATATTAAAATTACTTATTTAATAAATTTTCTAGTATTATATGGTTAAACATAAAACACAAATTGTGGTTATAGTGCCTTTTGATATATTTCAAATTATGATTGGTAGTTTATTTTATTTATAAAGATTTTTTTTTGCATTTTATTTATAAATAATAATTTAAATATATAAATTTTTCGATCATTTAAATTTTGAATAGTCTTGCATGAATTATAAATAACATTTCCCTCACCATCTTTTCAGAGTCGCAATGCATTCTGGGATTGTACTGTACATGAAAGATGCTGTTTAGAATAAAAGCAAGTATACAAGAACACAGAATAACTGTAATGAACTATAACTGCAATTACGTTGCGAAGCTTTTTGAACAGACTTCAAGTCAACTGAAGTCTTGAAACGAAGCAGCTCACTACATTTTGGAATAGAGAAATTGAGTGAGTCATCTTTCCAGTGGAATGAGCTTCCATCCTCACCTAGTAAGACCACCACAAGCTCTCCTTTCTACTTTTCCGCAATTACACTTCTGCTCTATCTTGTAAGGCCCCGCTTTACTGTTGAAACCCACTATTGCCATGCTGCTAATATTGTTGGGTGGCTTATGATAAATTGCTTGTGCTTTTCCACATTTGTAAGGCGCTTTGGATAAAAGCGTCTGCTAAATGATTAAATGTAAATGCAATGTAAATGAGTGAAACTTCAATGCAAGAAGCCTTCAGACAAGCAGTCTCTCATCCACAGCTTTTGCTGGCCGAGCACCAGAGTCAGAAATAGATGCTCACTCCATACTGCGTGTTCACGGTGTACTTTGGAATTGCACAAAGCAGGAAAAGGTAACAGATTGTCCGAATGGCTTGTTGCCTGTACATAAAATCTATTTTTTCTCTCCCATGGCTCAGTCACAGCCGGACGAAGCCACCTCCCATTCGGCACACTGAGGTGGGTGCCACCCATAAAACAAATGGAAGAAAAAAATTGCCTTCCTTTTGCCGTTTCCGCCTTTGTCACTTCTTCCCAATAATATTTGTCAGCCCTTAAGGTTCCTGAAGTGGAAAATGGACTTTATTTTTATGATGTGGCAAATTAAAAAACTTCTGAGCTCCAGCCCATTTCACAGGAGGCTCTGCGAGGTAACTGGCGTAACCATGGTGATGAGATGTTGCCCCCCTCTGCCGTGTCTCAGCCCACTAAAAATCAGCGTCTGTCGCCCATTCAGTCCAATTGCATTCCAACAACATGATTGGGGGCGTTGCGCTAGGTATAAAATTGTTAAGGATTCGCATATAAACTGCAACCTCGAAGAACATTCCTGTGATTACATGACGCTGAAAAAAGTCAAATAGTTTCATCCTCCTTAAAGGGATAGTCCACCAAAAAATTCTGTCAGCAACTTACGTTGCATTTCCTTCTTCTGCAAAACACAATTATGAAGACTTTTTATTTGAACTACAGGATTTTTTTAATTAGAAGAAAAATAATACTATTTTCTAATATAATATTTAAATGTATTACATAATATATAAATATTATATATTATATTATAAAGTATTTTTTATTTTCATTTTTTGTCCTCATTTGTTAGCAATTGTATATAGCTTGGATTTTTTTTATTATACTATAAATAAAATAATATATTATAATATAAAAATGTATTATATAATATATAGATATTTATATTATATTTATATAATAGTTTTTTTGACAAGTTTTTTTTAGATTTTCCTTTCCTTTTTCCTTTCACTTCTGAAATGATTGGAATTGGACTAATATTACATTATAATATAATATATAGATGTATTATATAATATATAAATATTTATATTATATTTATATGATATAAAAATGATGACTATAACAAATATAATTTTTATTTTGTCTTTCAATTGTACATACAGTTTGTGATTTTTTGTTACAAATAAAATAATATTGTATTTTAACATAATATGTAAATATTTATATAATATTTATATAATATAATAAATTTTACCCTTTTGATAATTTTCATTTTTGTCTTCATTTGTTGGCAGTTGTATATAGTG
>JAHKKF010490664.1:0-25061 GCA_019740295.1 Labeo calbasu | reverse complement strand
CTCCTTTAAAAGGCTAACTAAAGAAACCGAACAGAGCATATGTATGATTTTGAACCACATTTTACAAATATGCATTTATGTAATAGATTTCTTGTACCATCTCTGCACTTATAAGCAATACATATACTAACCAACTAACGAAGGAGCAAAAGTCTCATTATTATTTATAAATACTCAGCTCCAGAGTGTAACATTGGAAATTCAGACTGTTGTAGAGCTAAAGTCCCACTTCCAGGAGAAGTGAAACACTCATTTACAGTGTGTCACTATTATTGCTGTATCTTACAGTATTCTTCATCTAACCTTTCATCGGATACTAATAACTCCACACATAACATCCTCTCTAGAGACCAGGGACATGATGTTTCATGCTCTGCTACTCGAATATATGGTCAGAGTTTAGCTTCATAGCCGTACAGATGGAGTGTAACTGAACAGCTGGGTCCTCTGCTTCAACCCTTCAATTAGCCAGCTACAGGACAGCCCAGCATATTGCATACTGCAGAGATCATTTTAGAAAAAAACAAACATTTTAATCCTATCTAGCAACAGAAGTCCGCTTTTAAAGGATAATATGACTAGTGGCCTTGGATTACAGTTTACAGATTAGACAATAGCGCAGATGTTGATGAGATGGGAAAATAGTCTAAATTAGGGCTTTTACAACTCATTGTTACTACAGAAGAAAAATAAGCTAGCCAATGTTTACTTTATGTGACTCACAATATTCTCCACATCATCAGCATTTTTTTTTCTTACTTTTTGGCAAGTCCAGCATTACTCACAAAGACTTTGTTATTGAGATTTCTTCATATCTCCATTTTTAGATTCAGTCTACATCATCATGTCTCATTTGCTTACAGTTTCTGTCAGTCTCTAGGCCATACTTGATTAGTTTCAGAGAGGTTTGCAAGAATTTCAGCTTGCATTTTCACTTTAAATTAACTTAGCCTACCTCAGATGTCTGTGCCATCAGCACAGTTCCTGTGAATGCAAACATGCTCCGAATCCACTTAATAAAACAAGACTTTGCTGGAACAGTTTACTGTAAGCCAACTTTTAGGTCAGTTTGAGGTCTATAAGAAGTCTCTTATGCTCACCAAGGCTGCATCACTTGACTAAAATACAGTAAATGCTGTAATATTGTGAAATTTAACTTAAAAATACAAGTTTTATACTTTAATACACTACTTCTGCTCACCAGGTCTGAATTTATTTGATCCAAGCACAGCAAAAGCAGTAATATTGTGAAATATTTGTACTATTTAAAATAACTGCTTTCAATTTGAATATATTTTAAAATGCAATTTACTCCTGTGATCAAAGCTAAATTTTTAGCATCATAAAACCTTCAGTCACATGATCCTTCAGAAATTATTATAATATGCTGATTTGCTGTTCAAGAAACATTTTTTATTATTATTAATATTTAAAACAGTTGAGTACAATTTTTTTTAATTCTTTGATGAATAGAAAGATCCAAAGATCTGCATTTATCTGAAATTAAATATATATATATATATATATATATATATATATATATATATATATATATATGTAATATATAAGTATATATATATATATATTTTTTTTTTAGAAATTAATACTTTTATTTAGATGCTTTAAATTCGTCAAACGTGTTCAGCAAAGAAACCAGAAAAAATTATACTCAGCTGTTTTCAACATATAATAATAATAATAACAATAATATTGTTTTTTGAGCAGCAAATCAGAATATTAAAATGATTTCTGAAGGATCATGTGACTGGAGTAACGATGCTAAAAATTCAGCTTTAAAATCACAGGAATAAATTACATTTTAAAATATATTCAAATAGATTATTAGGTTATTTTAAATAAATTAAAATTATTTCAAAATTTTACTGTTTTTGTTGTATTTGGATCAAATAAATGCAGGCTTGGTGAGCAGAAGAGACTTCTTTAAAAAAAAAAAAACATTAAAAATCTTACTATTCAAAAACTTTTGACTGGTAGTGTATATTTTAAATTATTTTAATAGCTGCTAAATTTTTAGCATCTATTACTCCAGTCATGTCACATGATCCTTCAGAAATCATTCTAATATGCTGAAACTGTGCTTCAGAAACATTTTTTTTTTCAAAGTTCAAAACAGTTGTGCTGCTTAATATTCTGACAAAAAAATTGTAGTTAATTTTCCTCAGGATTCTTGAATTAATATATTTTTTGTAACATTACAAATGTCTTTCCTGTCAATTTTGGTCAATTCTGGATGTTATAGCTTAAAAAGTTTCATTTTGACAGCAATTGTTAAACACTACATGCACAAAATATTATCATTAATAATAAAATAGTCAGCAACGCCAAGTCTAAACATGTTTAACAGCCTTATGAACAAGAATCAGATCCATGACCTGATGACATACAGCTTTAACATGCCACAATCGGCCTGTAAATGGTGTCCATCATACCTTATAACTTTTCATATACATTTGATCTGTTTTCTGAAGGCTGCCTTTGATCATCCATGCATGACATGCGTGGGTGAGGAAGTGACATGCAGGATGATGACACACATGGCTCAGTCTCCAGGGTCTCTGAAACGGTTCTCATCAGCATATACATTTTTTCTCTTTCGCTCTCCCCAACACATAAAATACATCTCCAATCGCTCATATTTCATTCCCATAGGCCTAGGTGCCAGGAAGACGAGCACAGAGAGAAAGAAAGAGCCGTGTATGTGTGACGTGATCAGCTATTGTGAGCAGCCTGTGCACACTTAAACACTCCCCTCTCACACTGAACTAATGAAGCAGATGGAAGCACTGCTGCCTGCCTAGAGAACTACACCATAATCACAGGGTTTACCAACATCTCCCCTCCTCACGCTGCGCCCTCTCTCGCCCTCGTTCTCTCTCACCATCTTTCACACATCACCCAGTTCCCTGGTTTACTCTGACATGTTAAGTGCACACCTCCTTGTTTCATCCGCCCTTTTCAAGCCACGCAATACAGAATACTGTTTAGTGGAGGTATTTGATATAAAACTATGTCTTACTGTACGCATTTTACAATGCAATACATTATACTGAAGCTGCAAAATCCTAAAAAGCATTTGAAGTAAGTGACAGTGGTGGAACATTTAACGGTCTAGTTAAGCTCAACAAAAGCCCTGAAAAAGCAACTCATTCATGGCGTATTACAGTAAGAAGCCCAGAGCCACATACTCCACTCCTTTAGGACCCAAACAGTTTAACCAGCTCCATCATGAGACACTCTTATTACCCAATTAAGCACATCAGAGCAACAATGAATCCTTAGAGAGGAAAGAGTCATCACTCTTTGGATGACTTAGAAATATGCCTGAGGCATTAGCTACTGTACAATGGTTTAAAAGCAGTGGTGAATACTGTCATTAATTTGTTAAGCTGACCAAGCAATTTGAAACTGAAAATATTTATATTCCTTATCCTAAGCCTGAACTCATTCTGTAAGAATAGTCAGAAATTAACCTGTTATATTTAGAGGCAATATACGCCCTTAAGTTGATTTTCTCCCTTTTTGTTTAATACTCATAGAATACAAAGTCAGATTTAGGCTATTTAGGGAATTGTCAATGAGAATGTCAATGTTATCTCGAAATACACATCAAATTTAAAATTTGCTGTAAATGTACAAGATATCACAACACAAACTCTATGCTACAGGATACTAAAATGTAAAATGTTAAATAAGAGGAATAGGTTTAGCATTTCTGGCTCTGCTAGTCAGCTGATTTAGCTAATTTAGCAACTGTGCTTCAAGCTAAGCGCTGTATTTCCAGCATAAAACATTCATACACAGATGAAATACAAAAGAATCACCGTTGGTAGGTGTTTTTAAGAATTTAAAAAACCGCACCTCTCTCTGAGCACGTGTGGGCAACGCTAACGACGCACAAATCCATCCCCTGTTTTCCCTCTCGCCGCAGGTTCAACGTTCTTAACGACGGAGAAAACCGAAAATGGCCGAAGAAAGCCGATCACAGAAAAAGACTCTGCTGGGCGCTGTCCACCACTGAAACCGCCTGAAATGCTCCGATGCACTATTTCAAAACATATCCGTGGGTTTTTCCATCACGATGGCTTAGGATGGCATTGCAAAAGCACGTAATATAACAGCAAAGCCAGATCATATATAAAATGGCATTTTCTAAGGGCTACAGATTTTGATTCGACAAAGGCTATTCGTGCACACTTGCGAATGGAGGCGTTTCTTCATCGAATGCTCGACATATAAAAATCTCGCTTACATTCTAACGCGTTATCAATAATCATACACATAATTAGCCAATATGTATTCTATAACACAACACCATATCCAGAAATGGTGATCATAATATTGCAAAGCGAGTCAAAGAAGAAAATAACCAGAGGAGCTGCATTTATAAGACATTCAACTGAGTATATGACATCCAAACCGCAAGGTAGATGAACAGATCGTTTTCAGTGAGGCGTAAAGAGAACGTCAGTGCATGAAAATGGCCGTGAGGAAGTTGAGCTGGTTGGGTGTCAAACCTTCTTCCTTCACCATGAGCATCAGCCCAACACAGACTGCAAACGCATGAAGGCCTGTTCATGTTGCACCAGCGCCATGCACACACAGCCTACAGCATTATCTCCAGGCACCATTTGCCATATAAGCTCAGCCTTCACCATTCTCAGTCAACAGAAGGCTCCTAACACCGTATTAACTGTACAGTAAGGAGGCAGAGATAGTGGGTTCTTTTAATAATTTTTAGCATTTAATATATGCTAGCATATAATGAATCAATGTTACATGAATTCACGTAACTGCATTTATGCAAATATACATGGGATGCAATTTACTTCAGAGCCAGTATGTGTGAGTGGTTTGAAAATAAGTACCATTAAAGGGACGCCTTTTATCAATGGACCTAATACTGAAAAACCCATATCAAGAAAAAAGAAAAAATATATCTGTGGGTCAAGCCATTTATTGGTCTATACTTCATAGAATTCAGGTAATATGTCATATTAATCTCTAAAATGACGCTGCATTGTACTGAAACCTAAAGAACAGCCATTTAATTCTCTACAGGAAGGGCAAAGTAGCCTATATAGCCATATATATATCTTATATTTGATCAATTTCTGACATAGGAGCAAATGCACAGGGAGACATCAGAGACATCCGTAAATGCCCACAGGATGAAGAGAAATCGGGGTGGAGTGTGGTAATGTTACTTCAGCCGGGTGTGAAGTAGGCTATGCTGTCAGTGGACGCCAATGGAGCATTAGACTAAGAAACACGGTCCCCCAGTTGACTTTCAGCACCATTTTCGTGAACAGCACATCGACGGTGCCTCGTCTTCCCGAACCCACCAATACACATACTGCGGATCTGCTACACCGTGTCATCACGTCACGGCTACAATGTATGTAACACTCTAGCGGAGAGAGAACTCCTTGAAAATATGGCGGACCGAAGAATTCGCCATCAAGCAATCGAGGGTGTGTGTGTGGGTGGGTTCGTGTGTGTCTCACACAGCGCACACTGACTGACTGACTGACTGCCTGCCTGACTGATGGATGTCATTTAAAACATGCCACTTACTTCATCTGTTTCACGATGGTACTTTTCCCAGATTCCCCAGCCCCTGTGGAGAAGAGACAGACACAAGGGAGTAAGATCGCCTGTCAAAATGAAGAAAGATCCCATATATGTGTGCATTCATCGGATGAGACACTGCTCCACTCCGCATTACCTAGCAGGAGCAATTTCACATCTTTAGCAGCAGTGATTCCGTCTTCTTTGAGGTTTTTCTCGATGGCTTTGCTCCTGTCCAGAGCCGCTCTTTCCTCTGCGCTCAGTGTACATCCCATGGCTAGATGAACCTCGGCTCTTTTTTATCTCCAAAACGGTCCGGGTGAGAAATATCCTCGGTGTTTCTTCCTTATCCCTCTCTAAGGCTGTCCCTATCCCTCTCTCTCACACACACACTCGCTCTCTCTCTCCCTGTCGGCGACTAGCTAGAGCATTAAATCCCGCAAAAGACAACGTTGGGCTGGAACATAAGTCTCTGGCGCGCGCTCTCGGACTGTGTAGCGGGGTCGTGGTGCTCGGTCCTCGGGCTGGGAGGTCTCTACTGGGCGGCGGCGGCGGCTGCGAGCGCTGGCATCGTTAGCGTGCGCACAATGGAGGGTCAGTATGGAGAGAGAGTGCGCTGGGCTCGACGCTCTCAGAGACAATCTCGCTGACGTCAGGAGCGGAGAGGGAGAGAGAGAAAGAGCGCGCGCGCACGAGCGAGCATTCGAATCGCGCACCGTTAACTACAGCTAGATTTATGCCGTTATCTGCTGCAGGCGGAATAAAGGCGCTTCTCTCGGTATTTCGCGCAACGCAAACGCTGTTAAACGACGTGTGCGCGGGGATATACGGGGATCAGCTCTGTGTATGTGGGGCGGATGATTTAAAGCCGATGAGCGGGCCCTGGTCACAGGAAGAATCACAGAAAGGTGTGGCCATTAGCCTAGTGTTGACAACATGTAACAGCAACGCCAATGACTAGAAATCTGACGAGGGAATTGTAAATATTTACACTGACACTAAATTATAGACAAAATAATTTCATTCAAAATTTCAAAAGGATTTTAATCTATTTTAAAGAACAGTGTTGTTTAACAAAGCCAGTGTGCGTCGAATATTAATATTATTATTACATACTTATTTACTACTCCCTGTTAGCAGTAATTCGTTACACTACTAGTTTACAAAAAAATGGCAATTGCGTCCTTTCTCCTTAAAATGCGGGCATTTATACATTTGTGATCCTGTGACCACAAAACCAGTCATAAGGGTCAATTTTATGTTCTAATAAATAAATAAGATTTCCATTGATGTATGGTTTGTTAGGATATGGCAATATTTGGCTGAGATACAACTATGTGAAAATCTGCAACCTGAGGGTGTAAAAAAATTAAAATTTTGAGAGAATCGCCTTTGTTGTCCAAATGAAGTTCTTAGCAATACGTATTACTAATCAAAAATTAAGTTTTGATATATTTACGGTAGGAAATTACAAAATATCTTCATGGAACATGATCTTTACTTAATATCCTAATGATTTTGGCATGAAAGAAAAATCGACAGGAATGGGTATTGTTTTGGTTTTAGGACAACTTTGATGAAAGGTTTTGATCCACTTCAAATGTTGACTACTGTATACTCATGCTACTTAAGATTAGTTTTGTGGTCCAGGGTCACATTTTTATTTAGTATTTCTTTAGAGAGAACCATTATTTCTATTCCTTTTCCACTGTATTATGTTTGCCTCATTATGTGCTCAAAATCCACAAATATTTCAGTCAAGGTTATTACAAATACTCCGTTGTGGTTTACAGTGAGTTTTAAATAAAGGTGCATTATAAATCTGTATAAATTGGGTTATTTTAAATTTTAATCTGTCAAGGGAGTTGAAATTATAGAAAAATATTTTAATTTTAAAAGAATTTAAAAGAATAATTTCAAAAGAATAAATTTCAACGTATTTTATTGACAAGGTTGTTTAGGCTATAATATTGCCAAAGCAAGTGTGAAAATTATAGGTTAATTTACTAGTGAGTTGAATATACATTAAAAAAAATTAAATGCTAAATGTAAAGGTAATTTTAGGCATAGCGTTAAAAACAAACCCATCGGTTGGATTGTTTTGACCCAGCAGTTGGGTTAAATGTTTAACTCAACCTTCTAGGTAGTTTTATTTAACTAAACTATTGCTTAAAAATTACTATATGTCTGCTTAAAATGAACCTAAAACAGGCTGGAAATTAAATTTATTAATAAGTTTGATAAATGAACATGTAGTTGAATCAATAATAATTAAATAATTTTTAATAATAACATTCACCATTTGATTATTGCTGATGCCTCTATTAATTATGTGTCTGATTGTGGGTTAATTTTAAGCCAGCCATATAGTATTTTTTAAACAATAGCTGAGTTAAAAAAAACTACCCATAAAGTCAGGTTAAACATTTAACCCAGTCTTTGGGTCAAAACAACCAAGTCACTGGGGTTGTCCATATTTCACCCAGAGCTGAGTGGTTTTCAACCCAGCATTGTTCAAGTGTAGAATCTGTCCGGGTTCAACTTGTGCAATGTATATTTTCAAAGCTAGCTAACCTACTTTCACAACTTGTTGAGGCCCTCTGACAAACTTCCGTTGTGGTCTGAGCGACTTGCAGGGCTTTTCTGTATTTGGTTGTGTTTTGAGTGTTTGCAGCACGTCTCTGTATTTAGTTGTGTTGTGTGTATTTGTGGCACGTGTTACTAATTCTTGTGGCCACACCGATGTCTAATCGAAAACACTGCCTTATCTTCCCCTTCTAAACAAAATGTCTTCTCTGATGATGTGTGCACTGGTGTGAGGGCAGGACAATAATTCCTACCCTCCAGCAACCTGTCAATCATATGAGATGATGATATGAGCAATTAGAAAACAACAATGATCCAGTGATCCAATCAATTCCCAAGGACAAAATCAAAATCACAGTATTTAAAGGGTTAGTTCACTTCCAGAACAAAAATTTACAGATAACGTACTCACCCCCTTGTCATCCAAGGTGTCTTTCTTTCTTCAGTCGTAAATAAATTATGTTTTTTGAGGAAAGCATTTCAGGATTTCTCTCCATGTAATGGAATTCTATGGTGCCCCCAAATTTGAACTTTCAAAATACAGTTCAAAAGCAGGAAGAAGGGTCTTATTTAGCAAAACAATCGGTTATTTTCAGAAAAAAAAAAAAAAATATATAGTTTATATACTTTTAAACCTCTAATGCTCATCTTAGCTCTGTGTGGACTTTTTTTTTTTTTGTAGGACGATTTTGAAGTAGGAGGAGAAAATGAGATGAGTTTTTAGACGTACCCTAACTGTCATGACCGGAAAAAAACAGAGTTCACTCAGAGCTAGACGAGACAAGTTTTAGAAAGTTAAAAAGTATTTGAAATGGACCTTTCTCACATTTCCAGGTTTCTCATAGCAGAAGTCGTCATAGTTCGGTAAAATCTGAGAGCAGTGTATGGGAGTGTACCACAAATATATTTTTTGCATTCCCATTTGCTCAAATAACAAAAGAACAACTCCACGATAGTGTTTTCATGACTTTCAAAGGAAAAAAAAATAGAGAGAGACTGATATCGGCAGTCAGATAAGAGAACAATGTCAAATTTACCATTCCTCCCATAGATGCAGCATTAGAAACACCCTTGCATTAGCGTTAACTAGTTTTTTGTAACTTAATGAAACGGTATATAATACATAGTATAGTGTTATAAATGTACATACATTTAAGAAGAAAAAAAAATATGAAAAAAATTCAAGTATTTATGATAATGATGACCGTTAAACGTGTGAAAAGGGTCCATTGTAATTAAAAAAATAAATAAATAAATAGATAAGACCCTTTTTCTTCGGCTGGGATCATTTAGAGCCGTTTGAAGCTGCATTTAAACTGAATTTTGGAAGATTTGGGGGCACCATTAGAGAAAATGTTTTCCTCAGAAAACATAATTTCTTTATGACAGGAGAAAGAATGAACATCTTGGATGACCAGGGGGTGAGTACATTACCCCTAAATTTCAACTCATGAAAAATGATACTGAAATCATTTTTTGCATTTCATTCCATTATTGTTGTTAACCTGTATTTCGCATCGTCATGTCACTACCGAACAGCGTATGTTTTAGTCAATTGCCTGAGACAGATTTTAACTACATCCCTACATTATGATCAATAATATTTATGTCTCACTCTCTCCCATAGCGACATGGTGAGTGTTCAAAAGTCTGAAAATCTGTGTGTAACTTCAAAGAATGTCACTACTGAACACCATATTTTTGTAATTAAACACTATACAAACATTAAACACTTTTGGGAGTTATTAACGTAAAATCCCATAAAATGGTCACTATCATAACAGTCACAGCCGAAACCTGTCATCATTGTTTTGGTAGCGACAAAAGGGAACACATAATCCTTTATTTGGGGGAAATAAACAAAATTTTAGCACAGCTATGCAAATGTTTAGTATTTTAGTATGTTTTAGTATGTTCCGTAATGTGATGTGGTCACTACCAAAACATTACTGTCACTACCGAAAATGTGCAGTCACGGCTGAAAAATGTTGAATGTAGTGTTTGGTTGAATGTATATACAAACTAATGAATCCTTAAGTTTGAAATCAGTATGATCAACTTTTTGCCTTTTTTTACGAAGAAAAGTAGGATTTTAATGGAAAATTAATGCTCTATTGTGTTTGAAAGTAATGTAACCATATATATTATGTGATGCAAACATCATATGTGTTTATTTCAGCTGCAAGCAGCAGTGAATTGTATCATAATTATGTTTTTGGAGCAAAAATGTAGGTAGAGGCGTGTTTTTTTTCCAATGAACCAATGTTGGGTTTTTTAGCCTTTTGTTGGTTAATCTAAAATTTTTCAGAAACCACTATGGCACCTACTGTACCTATTAACCTAAATAGCTTTGGCCTCTGTTTACACCTAATATTAAGAAACATTTAGCTGCATCAGATCCCAAATGGAGAACACCAAAAACAGGTGTCAGCAGGGTCTAAAAAACATCAGTTCTTTCAACCGCATTTAGAGGAAGTTGAAAATGTATGTGTTCAAATTGCTTTCACAGTTTCAACATTCATATGGTCAAAAGTGTTCAAAGGTCACAACCATTATGGGACATGTTGCGAGAGGATTTAATTTTTACTGGAAGAAGAAGAAAGAAAACATGAAATGATTCACAGTGGATGTCTGAGACTGGACTGCCAGCCAAACTAGGTGTGTGACAGCCTTTGGATCCTCCTGCTGGAATAACAATATAACAAAATAAGCATTCATTAAAAGCATTACACATGAATGCAGACGTACACAGATAACTTGGCTATGGTGAAGCAGTGGTTGGTTTCTGAGGACGGCAAGCTCAAATATGCTGATGCATGACTGGAACACCTGCATTTGATCTTTTTCTGACAGTTTTGGAAAATGTGAAATGAGGTTTGAAAGACTTTCAAAGTACTTCTCTCTTGCATTCTGAAATTCATAGCAATAAAAGAGAAACTGAGCACACAGTCTTTGTTCCTTTGGAAGCCATTTTTGTCTTTGTCTGCCTTTTTCTTTTGCTAGACTGTGATCACTGAGCCTGTATTTGGTGAGGATCCGTTTCTGTCCCTGTCTCTCTTTTTCTCATACATCATGAGCATATTTCAGTTCACTTCAACATTTACTTTAATTGTCCCAGTGGTTTAAATGTCATTTTACAAGCTTTTGTGATTTGGTTCATTCTGTTGATTTTGTTTTGCTCTGTTTTGCTTTTCATTCACATCACTAAATTGCTTTAGTAGCAAAGAATGTAATTTACACAAATATGTCAGTCAATTCACTAAAATAAATGAGATTTGAAAGACCAGTAGTTACAAATTCGACTCAGTTCTCAGTTTTCTCCTGCTCCAAATAATGTACCAGCCTACAGTGAAACCGACAAACCCATATGCTCTAGAAATGGTCCATATAATCTTATGAGAACGGAATTGAGTACAGAAGTCTTGGTCCAATTTTATTGCCAGCATATTTATACTTAACTGCCTCTGTCAACACTCTCCAGACCCCAGAATATGAACTATAAAATAATAATAAATCAGATTTGTCTCCTGCTATTACTAATAGCAGCCATTCGAATGCTTTGCAGCGATATCCTATTGTTGACAATTAGACCAGTGAAGCTTTGTTGATTTGATTTGACTTAATTTGAGAAGGAAAGGGAGGGAGTGGAGAGAGAGAGACCTAGAGAATGAGACAAAGAAGAGGTGAGAGAGAGACACTGGTAGGAGTGATTGAATCTGTGAATCTGGCAGTGGATTTCCACCCACGCACCATTACGAAGCTTTTCGCCCAGGCTTGTTTTCAGCATTCGTAAGAATGCATATTACCACTGACGTGCTCAGGTTCACTACACATACATGTCATGTGAATCATATAGCTATTTCCTATCTATATCTGTTTAATATAGAGATGCAGAAAGGGTGAAAATGTTAATGATTGCTTACAATGATTATTAGACTGAGATGGATCTATGTGCCAGACACTGACCTGTTAAAGTGACAAAGTTTTGTTGTGTCTAATCATAACAGCTTTTTAGTGCACTCGAGTCATGAGAAAATATGTAGAGACAGAAGCGAGACAACAAATTAAAAGAAGTACTTCTTATTTCCAATTACCCATTCCCTGAAAGTGAAATCTGTACATAGCCTGAAATAAATGCTGTAAAACACAGCTGCACTGAATGTGGGTTGTTGTGGGGTTTTTTAATGCAAATTTAGGGGGTTCACCCAAAAATGAAAATTCTGTCATTAAAGGAGAAGTCCACTTCCAAGGCAAAGATTCATATATAATGTACTCACCCCTTTGTCATCCAAGTTTATGTGTTTCTTTCTTCGGTCATAAAGAAATTATGTTTTTTGAGGAAAACATTTCAGCATTTTTCTCCATATAATGGACTGATATGGTCCCCCGAGTTTGAACTTCAAAAATGCAGTTTAAATGTGGCTTCAAATGATCCCAAATGCAGTTGTAAACGATCCCAGCCGAGGAAGAAGGGTCTTATCTAGCGAAACGATCAGTTATTTTCATTAAAAAAATACAATTTAAATACTTTTTATTCTCAAACGCTCGTCTTGCCTTGCTCTCCTTGAACTCTGTGTTCTGACTCAAGACAGTTAGGGTATGTCGAAAAACTCCAATCGTATTTTCTCCCTCAACTTCAAAAATCATTTCAAATTCATCCTACATCACTGCAGAAGTACCGACCCAGTCTTTGTAAAGTAAACATGCAAAGAAGATCAAACACCCTTAACAAAAAAGGTAAAACAGCGATATAGGATGATTTTGAAGTTGAGGGAGAAAATGAGATGGGAATTTTTTTCAACATTTTGGAAGTTCAAAATCAGGGCACCATGATTTTGCAGAAATTATTTCCTCAAAAAACATAATTTCTTTACGACTGAAGAAAGAAAGACATGAACATCTTGGATGAGAAGGGGGTGAGTACATTATATGTAAATCTTTGTTTTAGAAGTGGACTTCTCCTTTAATTACTCACCCTCATGTCGTTCCAGACCTGTAAGACCTTCATTCTTCTTTGGAACACAAATGAAGATATTTTTGATGAATTCCGACAGCTTTCTGACTCTGCATAGACACCAACACAACTGAAACATTCAGAAACATAAGGACATCATAGTAGCCCGTGTGCCATCAGTGGTTCAACTGTAATTTTATGAAGCTATGATAATAAAGAAAAAAATAACGAGTTTATTCAACAATTTCTTCTACGTCAGTCTTTGAAGCACATTCACAAGAGTACAGTGAAGTAGACAAACACGAAAGAGAAGAAATGATTGAATAAAGTCATTATTTTTGCTTCAGAAGCAAAATGAAAAGAAATCAAAATTGATCAAAATGAAGGGAATTTAACATTAAAACAAGAATAAATCTGCTAATGGGCCTGGAAAAATCTATTCAATTTAAAGGGAATTAAGTTTGCATATCCTATTGATAGATATTTGTTCTTGAATTGAGCATAAACTGACTTGTAATGCCTTGATTTCATAAACTGAAGACTTTCTGGTCTGATTTAAGACTTTTTAAGGCCATAATTTGTGGAGGGAAGAATTAAGACTTTTTAAATAGGACATTGGACACCTATTTTTCACAAGTTTGAATGATTCTTTAGGGTCTTCATGAAATGTCTGCAACATACTTTTTAAAATTCCTCAATGGTTGTGTAAAACAACACCCTTTTTACATTGTCAAAAACAGCTCTGTTTTAGCACGTCTCTTTAAATGCTAATGAGCTCAGTTTATTCCACCCTTCTCTTCTGTGGAAAAAGAAAAGCGAAATAGACAACATAAACACAGAGATAAACGAATTCAAGTGTATTCGGTGGCAAAAAATAAAACTAGTTCACTGCGTTCTCAGTGGCACTGATGTCGGGAGAAAATGAAGACTCTTATGTTGACTTTTACATCCAACTACAAAGCACCTGCATTGCTTACGAGACATTGTTGTCACTACAGCTCCTTGTACAGTGGAAATAACCACCAAATAACCTCAGTATTTTGGGCTGTTATATCATTGTCCAAAAGAGAAGGTGGTGTAATCAAAGCAAAGGATCAAGGGTAAGATGAAGGGCAGATGTATAGGCATCCTACTACTTCATTACAATTCATTACAAAATGATGTTTAGGAATATAACAAGTGGTCTGTTTTAGATTAATCTATGTAATATGGTTCTCAAATGACAAGGGTATCGGTGTCACTGTGTTCAAATCCACCTTCAGAAACATTGAGAGGAAGGAATGGCACAGTGAATATCGCAGGAAGCTCAGTGGACCTTACACAATCAATGCATCTGATGCAAGAATATCAGGGAGTCATGCAAGCATCATCATGCATGAATAGGGAAGAGTCTGCAGCAGTGATTACGAAACTAGTTAAACTACGACGACAGTCTCAAGATGATTATGTTATCATACATTAATGCTAATTCTCACTCTAACTAAAAGCCATTATGAATAGAACCTCTTTGTTATTGTTGTTGTTATTGTCCTTTCTAGTTGGAAAAAAAAAATAATGAGTGGCACTAATAAACTCTTTTGTTCATGCAACGAGACTGTGGAACTGTGAAAATGGAAAGAGCATGAAAAAAAAGAAATTCCACAGTATAAAACAGGTTTGGGACCTGAATTGAAATGCCTTCAATGTTCAAAAAGTCTTTCATTCTGTCTTTTATATATATATTTATATGTCTGTCTCTGTCTTCTCAGCTGTGATGCATGCGATTAGCTGTAATGGGGTTTGGTTGAGGTTTTTATGCCATAATGATTGTCAGGATGTGGCATATGAGAGAAAAGCAAAAACTCTCAGGTTACAAACTAACACAGATTCTTACTGGTATGAAAGTCAGAACTGAATTTCTAAAGTTTGCATTTATAGGCAGTTTACTTGGTCTGTTGCTTCTAAACACGACAGCGGAAATTCAGTAATCATATAAACACACATGTTGTACAGTGTAGAGACACAGAGAGAGGAAAGTGCACTGAAAACTAAGACAAATGTTTTCCATGTATTGATTTTGTATGAACTGCATTCAAACTCAATATTAATAGCTAAGTGTGCTCCTGACTATATACAGTCTCTACAATTGTACAGGTAAGTACAGATAGGTGCAAATGGGGCTAGAGGTCATCAGAAGGGTTTTAGCTTACCCGAAGTGCAATGAATGAACATTTATCTGAAATAGGGAAAAGAGTAGTGCTCAAAAATCTTTCTGCTGAGCAAATAATGTGTTGAAGTGTTGTGTCTCCCTTGCACCGACTGACCCCTTTCAGGAGGTGATGAACTTGATGATTGCCTTCTAGAAGTGGACCATCAAGTCCTGTGTCAAATTGAATTTGCTCAGTTGTAGTCAAAAGTAAATCCACTATTGAGACTTTTCTGCAACAGTCAGGGTTCACCTTCCATTTAAGGCCCTGGAAGATTATGGTTTGCAGGACCTTGAAGGAGTTGATTTTGGACTGACAGGAATAGAGGCCTTTCGAGCTCCTACTGAAGTCTACAATTATCTCTACAAGTTTTTAAAGCATCAGTTCTGCTTTGGTGTGGCTGAACCAAGACAACTTACTGTTTAGCTTCCTGTTTCTATGCAAATAAGTGCCCATCTTCTGGACACAACACTTCTGATTGTACAGTAGAAATGCAGTTGGACACTTACAAGTTGGACACTAAACAAATTACTGTACATGTAAACAAATGATCCTAGAAACAACTTCACTTTTCAGAGTTAGTTTGCATGATGTAATAAAGGATGCTTGGATGAATGAAGACAGTTCCCCTCAAGTTCGCCTAGTGAAGGACAAAAACCTAAAAGTAATCGGTTTGTCAAAATGTTCACATTTTTTTTTTTCTGCTACATGTTTCAGTTGTGATGGTAGCTGTTCTAGATCTTTCACAAATCTTGGTAACACTGAATTAAAGCCTGTACATGCCAAGGTCAATAACTATAAGAATAACTATTGCTAAAAAGATATAAAAAAACTCAAGAAAAATGCCACAAGTCAATCTATCGCACTCTTAGCTTCAACCTTTCCATATATGGACTGTCAGTTGTAAATACACAAAATGATTTACACGCAAAAAGCACAACAAAACAAACAAAAACCAATGGTGTCCCCCTGATTTTTTATTTCATTCTTTGTAGAGCCTAGGTTTGTTACATAGATTTGCCTGATAACTCAGAGTAGTTATTTCAGGTAATTCAGATAATTTTCTGCACACCATTCCATAAAAACCATTTTAATAACTCAAAGTAACACTTTGCAGAGTAATATTAGGCAAGCCTTTAGGCTATTGTTTGGTTATTATCATTTCTATCATGACAGCTCTCTGAAGATTTTAGCATGGTAATGGATATGACAGTGTTAATGTATTTGGTCTTGCCGGAACAGATCTGCTACGCTGCTGAATTCCTGCTGCTGTTGGTTATTGCTGTTGTTGTGGATTATTGCTGCTGTTGTTGCTGGCAATACAGTGATACAGTGCTGCATTAAAGTAGTTAAAGAGTAGGTCATGTGGGTTTTTGAAAAATATCTTTTTTGCAGTTTCGAACATAGTTTTCCTTTGATGTAAACAGTCTGCAAAGTTTGTAATCAAAAAAGATCCAGGGGGTGAAAACTTTTGAAAAGATGTCAAAAAAATTTTTTTTTGTTGAAAAATCATTTTTTTCTATTTAGTACTGCCCTTAGGAAGCAACAGAAGATACTTCCATGTTTCCCAGAACACAAGTTAAGTACAATTTACTTAGATCTTTTGATCTTCACCCCCCAGCTCTTAATGCATGGTGTTTCCTTCTGGAGCATGAATGTTTGAACCTTTTTTAATAGCTGTGTTTGAGTCCCTCAGTTGTCCCAAATTGTCCAATTGTGTGAAAAGATATATCTCAAAATCATACAGTCACTGCTGGAAAGGGTTCAAATATGCAAAAGATGCTGAAAAACTGAAGAATCTTCAGAACCTGGAGGATTTTTCTGAAGAACAGCAGACAGTTTAACTTCAGGACAAAGAAAGGACTCATGAACAACCATCACAAAACAAAAAACAGTCGTAGATCATCCAGGTAACCACACACAGTATTAAGAACCAAGGGTTGCCAAACTTATTTTAATAATTTCAGCTACTTTTTTGTCTTGTGGACTCTATGTAAACATCTTTTATGTAAATTATCTTACTCAGGGCAGTACTAAATAAAAAATAACATGCATTTTGTATGATCTCTCTTATTTTGTTAAAATAATTCACATTTTCACAGATTCTGCAAGGGGTTCCCAAACTTTTGCATGCCACTGTATGTGATGTATACCTAGTGCAGTTTCTAGGTAAACCACGATAGCACTGCTAAAAAATGGCTGTGAATTTAACAATAAAAGACTGTAAAAATGCTACAGTAAAATCCTGTTAAATACCATAATTTAATTAAGTGATGTAATGTTAACCAGCATATTAAAGTACTGGAATCTGTTTTGAACCTTTGTAACACACTTGATAACCACCAAAAGCAGCTGGTGATGAGAACGTCATGAACTAAAGCCCATCACAAACAGCTTTTCAATATTAACATATTTATAGAAGGTGAACAGTGTCATTCACACAAACACTAAACATCATCATGGTAACACACATAAAACTAAAATAATGTAATAAACATTTATTTTACAACATTAGATGTAACATACAACCCTAAGGTACAAAACTGATAAGAAAAAACTAAGAATAAACGTAGTTCAACAAAAAAACATCAAATCTGAAATGTAACAGGGAATTCTGGGAATGTCAATTTACGGTTATTTACTGTAAATGTTACATTGTTTTTCCACTCCAAAAAATGATACACTACCGTAAAATTACATCCAATGTCCAATACAGTTTTTCAGTTCTGCTAATTCGCTGTGAACCCACCATTTTCCAAAAATGTGTTAATTTATGTAGACTAACGTTGTTCTAATTACTTCATGTAATAATAAAGAATGTAAAGAACGTAAACCACAATTATTGTTTTGCTAGGTGTTTACAGTTTGGCAGCTAAAATTTAGCTGTGGGCACAATTCGCTTGCATAAGTGTTAAACAAAATGTTTTTGCCATTTTTTAATGTTTTCTGACCTTAGATGAATATAAACCTGTAGGAGACAGGTATTAAAATATCATATGACCTGCTCTTTAAGACTAACTGCTGCTGCACAAATGGCACATATAGTAACCTGTAGCAGTATACAGGTGTATCTATACACGTGGAGCTGGGGAGGTGGAGGGTTTCAGAGGAAAGGGCGCTGCGAAATGCTCTGGTAAATGCTAACCATTTAAATGTAAAGCAGCAAGCTCATTGGCTGTGTACAGTATGCAACATGAGCCAATCAGCTTGTGCCAAGTAGTTTAACACCATGAATAACATCATATTGCGTTACGGACCTGCAGTCTGCAAAATCTAGAGTTTCATGACAGAACTTGGCATTAATATACATGAAAAATTGCGATTTGATAGTGACATTCTTCTGTTGTCAACAATACAGTCAGGAATTCTGCTTTTTTTTTATCTGTCCAAATACTGTAGCACTGACTGAAATTATACCTGATAAGCTTATGCTTACCTAACCTCCTAAAATGTCATGAAAAATGGAAGTTTTTATGAATCAGGAGACACCATTTGTTGTTGTTGTTTTTAAATGAGCTCCACCAGGTGCCCTTGACAGTGATGAGCACCAGGTGGCAGTTTGACTGGTTGTCTTAGCAATTCTCTGTGTGTCCTTTACTAAACGGCTGCTTTATGAGATTTCATCATGCACTACAACTTGTAACTTTATATATAATACATACACAGACAGATCAATTAAAGGGTCTAACCTAAAAGACGACTTAAATATTTAATTCATATTGTTTAGACATTATATATTTATACATAATGCATGTAATTAATTATGTATAATATATATATATATTTAGGATAATAAAAAAATAGTTTGAAGCACAAGCTGTTCCTTTAAAAGTCCTTGTTAGCTCAATAAAATGGACATAACATGAAGATATTTATTTATTTATTTAAAGGGGTCATCGGATGCAAAGTTCACTTTTACATGTTGTTTGAACATTAATGTGTGCTGGCAGTGTATGTACAAATCTACCCTATAATGATAAACAATTGAGCAATTGAGGTGTTGCTGGATGTAATAATGAACATAGTGGTCGTCATTTACTCCCGACATCTCAGCCACTGAAGATGCAGTGGATTACGTTTGTTTGTGAATGGATTGCGCCTCCCGATCTACATATATCCGTCTATGTTCGTGCGAATCATTCGTGATTCAGCTTTACTTACAGCAGAAGTGAGTATAAGGGTTTTTTTATGCATCTTTGTGATAACGTGCTAGTTAGCAAGTTTACACGGCTAAAGTAAACAGGCTCGTCACTCCACAGAGAGAAGAGAGGGGCCGGGCGAGCAGAGCTCATTAACATTTAAAGCAACCTCGACCAGAACCAGATGATTTTTGCAGAGCTGATGTTGGCAAGGTAAAAAGGGTGTTGTTTTACACTACCACTGAGAATTTTTAAACAAAGTATATTATAGACTTTTCATTAAGACCCTAAAGAATCATATCAACTTGTGGAAAATGGACATCCGGTGACCCCTTTAAAAGATTGGTGACCTGTACTTTTTAGATCAACATAAATATACATAATTTAATTTGATTAATATTTGACAGGAAACATGTCATGTACAATTTTACTTTTTTGTGATTTGTGTATTAAACTGAAAGTTAAAGCAGATAAAACCCTGCCTCTCTTATTTTTTGAAGTGAAACTTGTAGTAAACATGCCATTTGTTTTACACATCAGACTATGAAACCCAAGAAATCAGTTACTTAAAGTACTCAGATTCATGGCTTCCTCTAACTGTTTACTTTCAGTTCCTTCAGTGTAATTCCGTCAGAGGACAGTTTATCTTCCTGTGTAGCAAAGCCAGACTTCAGTTCAAACGTCACAATGGTTAGGACTTTACCATCTAGTTCAGCTTTTTCATCAGAAACATGCCGTTTCTCTCATGCACAGGATGTCTCGTCCAGAAGGGTGGGGGTGGAAAAGAAGCTTATGGCACAAAGAGAGCACATGAAATAGGGAGAGAGACCAAAAAAAGGTGAGCAGCAACACATCGAAAGATGTGAAAGGATTTAATTCACACTAGCCAGCCCCAGTCACACAGCGACTGACAGGCCACATTAAGAGACTTTGTCACTACACATTATTTCATTTCATCATGAAGGAAGACGCTAAGACATATTGAATAACATGGTTGTTATAAAAAAAAACCCTCAGAGCACCATTGCAGTGTTTGTCCTTGTATGAAATATATTGAGAAGCACAGACATGGAAACTTGGGTTCACACACAAACCATCTAATTTTCATTAGCTGTTCAGTCATGGACTATATCTGAAAGAATAGCTTATTATAGAAAAATGTTTTTGTTGGAACTGTTGTGTCAAGGCCAGAACACTGTATAGCAAGCAATTATTTCATAAAGAAAGTATTTTCTGTCTTATATTTTCACGAAATGAAGGTAGTTCAGAAATACATCACTTATCCATGAACTAAAATAAAACAATTAAAAAACATACAAAGGAATAGTTCACTCCAAAATGACAATTTGCTGAAAATATACTCTTAGACCAAGACGAGATGAATTTGTTTCTTCATTCAAACATATTCAACAGAGAAATTTACTATTGCATCACTTGCTCACCAGTGGATCCCCTACAGTGAATGGGTGCCGTCAGCACTGGAGAAAGCAATATTATGGATAGAAGATTCTACTTGACTTTTTATCAGCTATGTGGACTCATATTCTGACGGCACCCATTTACTGCAAAGCATCCATTGGTGAGCAAGTGATCCAATCGTAAATTTGTCCAAATCTGGTGAGGAAACAAACTCATCTGCATCTTGGGTTGCATAAGGTTAGTTCATTTTCAGCATTTTTTTTAGGGGTGAACTATTCCTTTAATGTCAAGTACAAAAAAGTTACTCAAAGGAGAAGTTCACTTCCTGAACAAAAATTTACAGATAATGTACTCACCCCCTTGTCATCCAAGATGTTTATGTCTTTCTTTCTTCAGTCACAAAGAAATTATGTTTTTTGAGGAAAACATTTCAGGATTTTTCTCCATATACTGGATTTCAATGGTGCCCCCGATTTTGAACGACCAAAATGCAGTTTAAATGCAGTTTCAAAGGAAGAAGCCAAGGAAAAGGGTCTTGTCTAGCAACCCTTACAATTTATTTACTTTTAAACCTCAAACGATCATCTTGTCTCGAATGCCTGAACTCTGTTTTTTTCCATTTCATGACAGTTGTATGCGTTTGTCGAAAAACTCCCAACTCTTTTTCTTCTCCAACTTTTAGAAAATAACCAAACATTTTGCTAGATAGGACCCTTCTTTCTCGACTGGGACCATTTAGAGCCCCTCGAAGCTGAATTTAAACTGCATTTTGGATGTTCAAAATCAAGGGCACGATTGAAGTCCAGTATACGGAGAAAAATCCTAATATGTTTTTCTCAAAAAACATAATTTCTTTATGACTGAAGAAAGAAAGACATGAACATCTTGGATGACAAGGAGGTGAGTAAATTATCTGTAAATTTTTGTTCTGGAAGTGAACTTTTCCTTTTGAAATTCTCCTTTTGTACTCTACAGACAAAACTAGCAGTAAGTGGGTTTGGCTTGACAGAACCTTGAGTAAATGACAAAGTATTTTAATTTTTGGGTGAACTATCCCTTTATGTTTCTCTCTAAATTAGATGGAAATGTATCGGACAAAATATGTCCTTCAAAAGTACTGCTAAAAATCAAGTTAAACGGTTACAATTGTGTATCATATATTGCACACTAAATTACTTATTTTATATCAGAGCTTCATCAAAGCTTATATTTCAAGAGAGAAAGCAGCAAAAATTAGCTTCCAGCAGTAATAATGTGGCACATAAACCTGTATCTGGAGGCTTCCATTTATTTAGATTCAGAGAAAATGACAATTCTCATGAATAATGTTATGTAAGTTTGGAGCTTTTGAATTCACAAAGTTACCTTATCAGAGGTATCACAGTGATCATTATGACATACATGCATTTTACATACATCATGCAGCTTTTGTTTTCTGTTATAGTAGTGATAAAAAAATGAGACCCTTTCTGTATTCTTTCTTTTATAATCTCACAAACCTTTTGGAAATTACAGGCGTTTACACTAAATCCACTCTAATCCCATGAAACACTGGAAGCATATGATTGGACATTCAGCATTAACACACGATGGCACTTGTGTCCCAGCTGCTTACACACTTCAAAGACATGATTATTCACAAACTGCTGCAGTTCCCAAATACCCATTAATTTATTTTGATCAAAAACACACTTTTTCATTTGAGCTGATTCTACATGTTTAAAACCACCCACATAAAGATGCCACAGTAATAGCCAGTATCTGCTAAAAAGCTCCCCAAAGCTTAAAACGAAGAGCAGATTATTCAGAGAACAAGTGTTTCTAAATGAATGCAATATCTTCTCCAGTGTTTTGAAATTCAGAAAAGCTTTATGGACAAAACTGACAGTGAACTGCACTTCTCTTTAAAAGAAAGGCAAGGTCAGGAGACAAGGTGTTGAAACAAGTGTTGTCATGGGCTCTGGTTGCTTTAGTGATCTGGCGTACATGGAATAGCTTATCTCATTTTTCTGTGCTTCCAAGAACATGTTGTCACCATTTAGTCCTTGCTGGAAAACTACTCCACATGAAGAGAGAAACAAAAAGAGCACAAATGAATTTAGATGTGTAAATGTCATGACAGTTTATATACATTATAATGTATTAAAAATGTTTTACTGTAGTTTTATATATTCACAGAAAAAAAAGGTATTTAATTGTCACTGGAGTGATACCGCTTCAAAATGCAGACCTGCTAAAATGCACATTTTAGGTACTAATACATACTTTTATGTAGCTGTAAGGTACTATCTTGTATCATTTGGGATAAATAAGGTACAAAGATGTACATTTTATGTTTACCTTGTGGTATTGCCCCAATTGTACCTTCTTTTCTGAGAGTGTAGTAAATAATCATGTATGTATAGTTTAAAGAAAAGGAGGGATACGTGGAAATGTTTATAGTAATCAACATTACTGCCATAAATCTGCTTTAAATAAATACATTGCTGAAAAACTAGCGACTTCAGGTCTGTACACACACAATTCGTCACCCTACTTCTTTAGAAAATGATGGCAACGATTGTCAGAGATATTTTTTTATAAGTTAGATATTACCTCAAAAGTTGCATACTGCAATTTGTCACATTTTAAATGTATGTCATGAATGTAACCACTTCCTCTAGGCCAACAGAAAAATGGGTTGTGTGCATGTTTTCCCTAAATTGGCACATGAAAAATGAGGACGATCCAGTATGCGTTTAATATTAAAGTGTGGATTTAGGGGACGATTTAAAGTAACACCTTTATATGACTGATGTTGATATCCATTTAAAACATTCATTTTGGTGGTTGTTAAAATATTATGTTTGTAAAACATGTGAGTAAAATATGTGTCAAGTGTTTGAAAATGTGTTTTGTAATAACTATCAATGACTTTAAATCTTGAAGGAATAGTTATTTACTCTGTCTCAGGCAACTGAAGATGTAGATGAGTTTCTTTATCAGAACAGATTTGAAGAAATGTAGCATTACTTGTTCACCAATGGATCCTCCTCAGTGAATGGGTGCCGTCAGAATGACAGTCCAAACAGCTGATAAATACATCACAATAAGTAATCCGGATGACTCCAGTCCATCAAATAACATCTTGTGAAGTGAAAATCAACGTGGTTTGTTATAAACAAATACATCACTAAGACGTTTTTAACTTCAAACAATTGCTTTCAGCTAAATACAAGTCCTCTACAGATTTTTGTTTCTTTAGCCAAAAAAGTTGTCCTTTCTGAATCTGGGAGAAATCTGCAAGATCAAGAACTGTTTGCAAAAGCTGTACAACATGTGAACAAACATGTCAGTGGTTTTGATGTGAAAGAACAACAGGGGATGGCTCGAGAACAGACTTGAATTTTGGTTAGTAGCAATGGTTTAAATTATGGCTTTGATGGGTTTGTTTCTTACAAACACACTTCACAAGACATTAATTGATGGACTGGAATCATGAGGATTTCTAGTTGATGATTGTGATTGGGATTTCCGTTGGTAATCAAATTCAGTAGTAAAAAATACAACACTGGTAAAGGCTACTGCCAAGTAAAGATTTGAACATTTACTTTAAAAATAACCAAAACACTGTGTTACAATATTGCTGTTTACACCAGAGAAGGAAAATGTCCATGTTAAAATCCCCAGTGACAGCACATTCAAAACATGTCCAGAACCCTCGTGTTCAGCAGTCCGGCGCTGATATTATGTGTTGCTCCAACTTTTACATCGCCATGAATAAAAAAGAGATTAGCTGTTTCAGCCACTGTGCATTCGGGTGTCTGAGAGGCGGCTGAGGTTCAGGAGCAGCTCTGTGGAGCAGAAGGAATGTTACTTTGGGGACTTGGCTCTTAACAGCACTGTCTCTGAATAATGCACAGGCCCAGAGAGGAGGGGAGATAGAGCAGACGGGAGGCTTAGGCCACAAAAGTGCCTCTGTCATTCAGCTACCTCCTGAATAAAACACAGCCAGAACCACTTCAGCGAGAAACAGCTAACAGGGAAATACAGAAAGGGAGAACGAGAAAGTGGACAAAGCTAACAGAACAAAAACACACAGACAACAAGACATAGTGGGGGTTCAAAAGTTTCAGACCATTAGTAAAACTTATTTTATTTTGCATGTTTCCAGCATTTGGAATAAAAATCCTTATCTATCTATCTATC
>JAHKKF010490663.1:0-13514 GCA_019740295.1 Labeo calbasu | reverse complement strand
TGGAATAATTTTAGTTTTTTATTTCAAATAAATGGGCAAAGTTGTTACAAACATGTTTTTTACTTTGTCATTAAGGTGTATGAAGTGTAGATTGATGTGTAAAAAAGTTATTTAAAGCAGTTGACATGAAAAGTGAAAAAAAATTAAGGGGTTTGAATACTTTCGCAAGGCACTGTATATCAATAACTATAAGAAATCTTATATTACCTTAATGCTTCTTTCTTTCAGGCAACTATTAACATATTGGTCAAGTTTCCTTTTGTGGCTGACACTGTATCTAAACAGAGAATGTTTCATGTGAGTGACAGACATGACAGTATACTCAGTCATAGAAATGCCATACATGTATATGTTAAACAACTATGTTTTTAAGCAAAAGTTCACCCAAATTAAAATTCTCTCATCATTTATTCTTTACCATACATATTACCATATTTTTACTGTACAGTGGAAGTCAATATGCACCAGACTGTTTGATTAGTAACATTCTTAAGAATATTTTCATTCCGCAGAACAAATTAAGTCACACAGGTTTGAGTTTGACTAAATGATGATAGAATTTTTATTTCTGGGTGGACTATTTCTTTAAAAGCTAATATAATTGTACTCTTCTTAGTACTTGCAGTGCCAACTCTTCAGACTCAGGGCCAATGGCAACGTGTTGCACATAAACAGGGAATCAGTGTGGATGGATACACTTACGTATCTCAGACAAAAAACCCACTTATTTCGTAATCTACTGCAGGTAAAAAGAATTACAGATTTTAAATCAGAGTTGAAATGTCTGATATGGCATTTTAATGAAAATCTCCTGTGCAGGTGAAGTTCATGGGCGAGAATGGAGTAGATATGAGGGGCTTATCGGCAGAATTCTTCTCTCTACTTTCCCAGTCTCTTCTGAAATGGGAGAAAAAGGTGCTGGAAGTCCATGAGAGTTCACTGGTTTGGTTCAGTCTTGATGTAAGTTTACCAAACATTCCTCATTCATCCTAATGTGGCCTTTCCCATATATCACATTTATGTTGTGATGCTTGTGATTTTTCAGGGCACGCAAGATAATAGAGATTTTTACTATCTTGGCGTTATCTGTGGAATGGCACTATACAAC
Source organism: Labeo calbasu (assembly GCA_019740295.1). NCBI lineage: Eukaryota > Metazoa > Chordata > Actinopteri > Cypriniformes > Cyprinidae > Labeo > Labeo calbasu. The sequence continues at coordinate 12,406 of JAHKKF010490663.1, read as the reverse complement.
CATCATTATATAAACCTTGACTTTCCACTCGCCTTGTACAAGAAACTCCTTAAGCTGAGTCCCACACTAAATGATCTGGAGGAACTGTCTCCTGTGGAGGCCAGGTAAATGGTTACGAGCCACTAGATTTTTAACACAGTACTGTTTCAGAGCAGGTCATATTCATATTTGTATTTTAAAAAATCTCATATTAGAAGCCTGAAAAGCCTTCTTGAGGAGGAGGAGGACGAGGTCGTGGATATGCTCTTTTTGGATTTCATGGTAATACAGTTTCTGTTTCATTTGTATAATAGTGTGCACAGCTGTTTTTTTTTTTTTTAAACTTACATTTTTGCTGTTATTTACGTCGTTCAGGTCAAAGGAAAAAAGCTCATTCCAAAAGGAGATCAAATTCAAGTGACCAAAGTTAATAGGTACAAGCTATCTATCTATCTGGCCGAAGTCAATAGCTAGGAACATTATTTTTCTTCAAAATTAGCCTATAGATGCTTTAGATGTTTTTTTTTGTTGTTTTTTTTCAGACAGAAGTATGTGGATTTGTATGTTGACTTTGTTTTCAACAAGTCAGTGAAGAAACAGTTCAAGCATTTTTCAAGAGGTTTTTCTAAGGGCTGCCCGTGCGATGTCTGGAGCATGTTTCACCCTGAGGAACTCCAGGAGCTTCTCCACGGCTCCCCTAAATACGAGTGGAGTGAGCTTCAGCAGGTAAACGTGTTCAAGAAACTTGTCAATTTGTAATGAACACGTTTTAAATATTTCATAGTACCTGAGTTTTTCTGCTTCATCTTCAGTGTGCTTCCTATGAAAAGTGTTCTGCCTCTGATGAGCTCATCAAGAACTTCTGGACTGTTTTCTTTGAGCTCTCTGAAGAGAACAAGAGGAAATTTCTGAGTAAGTGTTATCTTATACAAACTCGATGCGTCTACATCATTTAAGTAATATCATTATTATTGCCTCACATTATTTTGATTTTTTTCTAGTGTTCTTGTATGGAACAGACCGTGTACCTGTGGGAGGTTTCTCAAAACGCTCTCTGAAGATTTTCCAGTCAGACTGTCCTGATGCAGAAGACCGACTGCCAGAGGCCCAGACCTGTTTTGGCAGATTGATTCTTCCCAAATACAGCGATATTGACACACTTCGCAACAAGCTAATACACGCAATCAGCTTTTGTGGGGTTTTTGGACGAGGGTGAACTTCCTTCATGGTTCCCAACAACAAAATATGCAGTCACAGATTTGCTTGATGTTGTAACATTATGTATGTGGATTAAAAAAACTGTAAATATTTGTAAATAAACACAATCTGAGAACTATAGATATTCTAATTTTAGCACTACTTTGCAATTTGGCACTTTGTAATTAGAATTTGTGGTATGTCACCTCATAACATTATGATATGTCCTGCTTTTTTAGTGTTTAAATAAAAAGATGACAAAAAAAGTTAAAACTCAAACCAATTTTTTCACAACTGACCAAGAAGAGATGAAGTCTAAGCAGGTTTTTAGGCTGAATGCAATACCTGTTTTTTCCAGCAGGTCAAACTTTACCTTAGTTCACAGGTTTGAGCCAATTATCATCAGGTGTTTCTTGTCACAGTGTTACTACAAATGTCCTCCCAGCATTTTTCTTAGATGGCTGGACAGCTTTAGAAAAAGAAAGAAGCACAGAAACGGTCACACGAAACAACAGAGGATGTGGCTGAACTGGCTTTTGATTGTTTTCCTAAACACTAATCATTTAGTGGACTCATTCTCTTTTGAACCTGGTGACATTGATCCAGAGGAAGAATGGGACTCGATGGAAAATGGAAAACTTAGCGCAGATGATTATGACACTGACGGGTTTCTGCAGCAATTTAAAGGCGGCGTTGAAAGCATGGCGACGCGGCCTCCGCCGCTAAAACTACCAGAGTCGGTAGGAATACCAGCATCTCAGCTGTATAAAGACCTTTTCAAACCGGAGAAGGGCAGTGGGCCGGTTCCTCCGCTGGTCCGGTCAATACTTCTGCCTCCAACTGCCGCTCCGAAAGCTGCGACAGCCGGCTCCGCTTCGACGAAGACGGTTGATGTGTTGTGTCACTTGGACCGGGTGTATGTGAGAATCCTGAAAAGTTTCTTTAGCAACCCCAGCGCGTGGAAAAACCTTAAACTGGGAACGTGTGCTGTCAATAAAGCCACGGCTACTCACTATTATTTTTTGTACTATCTGACAGAATGTGGCATAAAACGAGGGGTGGGTGAGGATATTTTTCGTATTTTTTCCCCCGTCCCCTGTCAGAGACATTTTTGGTGATGTGATCTATTTATATATTTTTAGGAGGATGCCAATCGTATTACTTACTCGAACACGCTCTACTATAAACCAGTCGTCACGGGTCTGATAGTGAGGGAGCTGCCGTTTACTATACCTATTCGATGTACCTACACAAAGTAAACGAGTTTTTCAATTCTTTGTGGTACATTTTAAAACGTTAAAGGGTTTAAATTCAACTTCAAGTGTTTTACTTTGTTTTTAAATGTAATTTGAAGGTTCCGTCGCTCTTATCAGGTTGGATTCCTACCTAAGATAGCAGGTGGAACTGTGTTCAAGAGCCTACAAACTCAAGCAGGGCCCACAATTACTGCCATGAATGGTATGCCTTCGTTTTCTTTTTCTGTTTCTTTCAAGATTTGTCAATTTTTATGAACTTGTGTTGAAAGTGATTTGAGATGGCTTACAGTGAAGCACTTACAATGTGTTTTATTTACAAAAGCAACATTGCACCCATTATTTGAACTGGGAGTGGTTTAAATCACTTTACAGTTCACATAATACAAATGTTTTCTTAGTGCCCTTGAATAAATATAATCTTCACATTTCTGCTCTTCTCCTAAATTGGCCACATTTACCTCACTGCTTTGTTTGTTTGAAAGGCTGTTAAATTTCACCTAATTTTTGTATACAAGATTAAGAAATTCTGGGACTGAACTGGAAATATTACTTTTAAGTGTAGACTGATGTGTAGTTTGATTTTTAGCATCATGGAAGTTGCTCGCTACTGGCGAGAGCTTTGTCCTTGGCCAACCTGTATGCTTCGAAGCCAAAGGCCAGAGCAGTGTTACAAGCAAACGGCTGTACCTAAACAGTTGTTTTGTCACTTCTTCTCCAAACCCTCAGTCGATGGACAAATATTCTGTGGTGGAGAATTATGGGTAAATATGATGTCTTAATGCTACATTATGAAAGCAAGCATCTGTAGCTGTTTTAAAATGAATGTAATACAATTTGTGATCCTGGACCACAAAACCAGTCTTAAGGAGACGGGTATATTTGTAGAAATAGCCGAGAAACATTGCATAGGTCAAAATGATCAATTTTTGATTTTTATGCCCAAAATTATTAGGATATTAAGTAAAGGTCATGTTCCATGATGATATTTTGTAGGTTTTGTACTGTAAATGTATCAAAACTTAGTCATATTGTAATTTTGACAACTTTTAAGGGTGATTTTTCTCAATATTTTGATTAATTTGCACCCCAAGTTTCCAGATTTTCAAATAGTTGTATTTCCTAACAAACTACACATTATTAAAAAGGCTTATTTATTCATGATGTATAAATCTCAATTTCAAAAAATTAACCCTTATGACTGGTTTTGTGGTCCAGCAACAATGAACCAAGCAATAACCAGTGGTTAAAATTAAAACTATATGGGATATAAATAATAATAATAATAATAATAAAAAGAAATAATGATGATAATATTTATATATAATATATAGTATTTATATAATATATCTCATAACTGAGAAGAAAGGAGAACGCATGATCACAATTTTGGTTTAATTTCAACTTTAATGTCTCCTTATAGATGCCTGGTGGACAGTAAGAACAGTGCTCTGACAAAGTTTTACACCACTGTTAATAAGATGACTGTGAGGCTTTGTGTTGCAGCTTTCCTGTTTAAAAACATGGTTTCTCTGCCACAGTCCAGAAAGGTACAAGCACGAAATCTTTGAATGCATATTTGTTCTGCCCTCTTTAAAAACGCCTCTTTCATTGATTAGACCATGTTTTTGCATTGCGAGTTGGAATTCGGACCGGAGACTCCAACACCAAGTGCCAAGTCATGCACATATAACGCAAAAACCAAGAAGTGAGTTTACAAGCACTTAATAGGACCAAGCATCCAAAGCAGTCTGGGAGTAGTAATTGCAAATATTTGCATGCTTTAGGTGGACGGAGCTGTATGGTGACGCATCTGTCTGTAACTGCTGTGCAACTACGTGTCCTGCTCCTCCAGTTGCATCTGGTTAGTGTAAATGAAGTTTGTTGTACTCTCATTGCTTTTTCACTGACCAAGTTTTTCTTTCTAACAGGTAAGACTATGATCACCAGTAAGTCCTGGGACTTAAAGTCGGATCAGGAAACTGTGGAGTCCTTTCCCGAGTTCTCTGTAGCTGGCCACGATGACTTTGAGCTGTTCTGGGAATCGGATGATTATTAAGAGGACGTCTTTTACAGCTGGCAAATGTTTTAAGGATTCAATGCCATCCTGTGATCTATGTGGTTATGCCTTGAAGTTTAGCTGATAAACTGAGTTTACCAAATCACTTGTCTTTTCACTTGTTTTCCCATTCCAAAACTAATGCCTGAATGCACTGTGAAATCAACATGATAATATAACACATACAACATATATAATACATTTTCAGCACACACTATCTAATGGTTCTTCTACAGAACATTTCTCATTGATCCATATTCATATATCAGCACTGGCATGTTTCTAATCATCTCCAGCAAGTGTCTGTTTGTTTTTAAGTACAACTCTTTATTTGTCAATAATGGCGAAAACAAGTTAATTGGTTTTCCCACTCTAAACTCTTCAGGAAATCCAATTTCACTAGGAATGAGAGGGTTTCCAACCAAAGCGTGGTTTAGTGATTTAGCTTTTAGTTTCTGCTGCAGGAAAGTCAGCAGATCATTAACCCTGCAACCCATCTGCTCAAGATGCCAAGATGAGGGTTTGTTGACCAGAAGATGTAACAGCGCATTCTTCAAGTGGTAGCTTGTTAGCCCACAAGGTCCAGTCAGGCCAGTTTGGTGTTTGTGTAGGAAGGAAAGGATCTGTAGACAATGAATATGGCATGCGTCGTCTGGAAGCGTTTTGGTTATGTGTTGAAGAAGGGCGTTTTCATAGCGTGTAAAACATACAGGCCAATGGGTGTCAGAGAATATGGCAGAATGTGGGATCAGATGAACATCTGAGTCTTTAAACCTGACCACAGGTGTGAGGTTGAAGAGAATGACCCGTCCTGACCTGAAACGAACTTTTAGATTTCCAGGGTTTTCCCTACTCCGGAATATTAGCTCAAACTCATACTTGTGGCTGATCTCATCCCAAGCTTTCCTAATGGCTGTCTTAAACCATTTCACAACATGCGTTTTAGCAAGATACGAGCTGTTTTCTTGGCATAGAAGGTCGTTAATGTTAGTTTCAGTTAAGTGATCTTCCTTTTTATCTAGATGTATAAGACATAACGTATCGTCGTCATCCAGGCTGGAACTGCTGCAAGGGCAAGTGGCTGAACTGGCCCTGCCTTTGACCATCTTGATTCTGCAACAGTACTGGATGGTTGAACCTCTACTTTCTTTCAAAAGCTCAAACTCGAAGCTATACGGCTTTGGAGGGACGATGGGTACATGTATGTCACACACAATGCTCTTTCTTGAAGCCCATTGCTCATACAAGCTGCCAACGCCAACAAAGTCCTCGGTCTCCATGTCTGAACCTGCAGTCCTCACAGCTTCCAGCAGGTCGTTCACAAAACCCTCTACAAACTCACAAGTTTGCCAGCTGTGATTGGGTGGAATCAGGACACACTGGTTATGGAAGCTAGTTAAGGTCTTACAATCAAGATCTGAAGCTTGGGAGACGTTCAGGTATCTCAGTGTCTTCCTTTCTGGCTTGGAAAAACCTTTTCTGAGGAACTTTAAAAAACGAAAAAATGAAATCAAGGAGAGTGTCCTCCAAAAGTACCAAGTGTAGGTGTACTCTTGGTCGCTAGATTGTTTCTCTTGCGTTATCATTGACAACCTTTGATTTGAAGTAGGTATTTTTTGGTCGACGAGTAAACCCTGATCAGCTTGGGTGTCAGTCCGGTCAGCTTGCGGCTTTTCCGGCTGCGCCGCATCCCCCTGAGAGACATTCTGGTCTACGCTCACATGCTCATGTGTTAGGCCTTCCTTTGCCATATGCAGTGTCTGTTTGTCTGTGTCAAAATCTAATATTTCCTGGTCATCTGGTGCAAATGCCTTTTGGAGGAAGTCATTTTGATCTCCCACCAGGGACATTTGGTCCTCGTGCCACACCGTGGTCTTGACATTTGGCGTAATTTGTTGAACATCTGACGTGTCCCCCTCTCCTCTCGGCACCCTGCGATGACTTTGTGACTCTTCCTGATTTGAATGTGGCAGCTCCATGGCAACACGGTGCTCCCCTTGTTCTAGCTTTGCCCCCTCCTCCAGTAGAAAGTGCTCATGGTCTTGCATGCTCACCATGATGTCATCTTCTTGTTCGTGAAAAACATTGGGATCCTTTGAGAGGAGCAGACTGACGACCACGACAAACACATGTAGTAATGTGTCCTCCATCCTGTGAGGGGACAAAAGATACTTCCTACTCACAAAGCTGAATTAAACAGTTTGAAGTCCATAAACCACACCATTAGCTATAAAGAATGAGCTACTGAGTATTGAATTGGTTTACTGCTTTAATGTTATGGTAGCATTTGTGTTCATCATTTTGAAATATATTTTCATTTACATTATCCACTATTGCTTAAGGGATATTTTATATGTATGATTAAACAACTTACCTTTCAGAACACCACCTTTACGCACACAAAACGCGTCTCTCAGTGTAAAGCCGTAAAGATAAATTGGCTGACAATGTTTCTCAGTTTGGTTTTTTGCTTCTCGCACAGGATGTACCCTGTCAGAGTTTGGGTTTGACAGCACACTTCCTGAACACTGTGCTGTCGTACAACCCTTCCTCTTTTTTAAAATAGTACACCGGTAACATACCTCAATGATATATGCAAGTTTGTCTGATTGCTGCATACAGACAAAAGAAAATATACGAATTACTTAGTAATTGAAATAAACTCTTAAGATATACTCCAATATATATTTTCCTTTTTAAAATTAAAAAATACACTTCTGTTCTTTGTAAAAGCAATTTTGTTTAGAAGTCTCAATAATATCTGCAAACTTAAGTTGATGAATCTGTAATGAGGCATGTGGACTGTTTGAAGTTAAAAACTTTGTTGTTAGATTTTATTTTCTTTAATGGTACATGTGTCCACTTGCCTTGTTAAGACTTTGATTACTTAAATAATTATGATCCTTTAGCTGTCATTCTTTTAAAAAATGGGGTTTAATAATTTAGTGCTGTCATGGTGTAATGCTGTTTTTGAATGAATCGCTTCAGTAAATAATTAGAGATTCACTCATAACGCCTTCAGACTCGTTGTCGCCACCTTCAGGTGTGTAGATGTTACAAAAAAAGTTTCTATATGAAGTTTTGATCTAATATGAATGAGTGAGTCTTTTTGGTAAACCATTAACCAAAACATAACAATATATATATTTTTGATCTCTATATCTTGATCTTACCCTCAGGATTTCTTTTGTCTTGCCATTTTTCATTAGCATTGGTATGCAAATTTTATTTGGTTATATATAACACTCTTAAAAATTAAGGTTCTTTATTAGCATCAGTGGTTCTATGAAGAACCCTGAACATCTATGGAACCTTTCAAATGCAGATGCAAAGGTTCTTTATAATCGAAAAAGGTTATTTAGATTTTGAAAATCTTCAAAATGGTTTTTTTAGGAACTGTTTACTAAAAGGTTCTTTGGGGAAATGGTTCTTCTATGGCGTTACTGCAAAAACACCCTTTTGGAACCTTTATTTTTAGGAGTGTAGAGTGTGGATTTAAGATTTGTAAAGGAAATATGGTTGATTTAATAATTACCGTAAATGTTAAAAGTTTTCCACGTACTCTACCTGCAGTCCCACAGAAGAATGAATTTGAATAGGGAGAGGCAATGTCTTTGCATGCACTCTGAGTCACACTGCCTGTTACCATGGTATCACCAGGTATGTAAATACATGCAATCAACTATATATACTACGATAAAAAACAAAGACACTTTTGTGCATTGAATCTGAAATCATGATATTCGCAAGGACAAAAATACAAACAGATGGAAGATTGAGGATATCAACAGAATTACATTTCCAAGTAAGAGCTGAGAATCTTTTGCATCACGAGGAAGAAGGTGTGTACTGTATGTTATTTAGTGTGTCAGAGAGATAGTAGAGGTTTGAAACAGATAACACTAATCCTCTGCTTTCACAGGTGGATGAATATTTGGCAGAACATTGCGAAATTCTGTAAGTAGATATGTCTTTTGAGCGTTTTGCTGCACTATTTTATATGTAAGAGCGTTTTGGTAACATTAGTAATGCTTTAATTAACATGAACTAACAGTGAGCAATGTATATACATCATTTGTATACTTAGTAATGTTAGTTGTTAACCAATATTCACGTTAGCTCACAGTGCATCAACTAATGATAACAGATAAAACTTTTGACCTTTTAACCTTGTTTTAGTAAATGCTGAGATTAACATGAACTAAGAGTAATAAATGCTGTAGAGGTATTGTTCATTGCTAGTTCATGTTAACTAATGTTATCCATTTTTCATCATTAAATGAATCAATTTTATACATATTTTTATTGGCATCTGTGTTTGCAAGAAGAAACTTTATCAAGAATGAAGCCTTTCCATTGCACAAAAGGTTCTTTATAGTAAAAAAAAGGGTTTTCGGATCACTTCAGGACTTGATTGTAGACAACTTTTTATGAAACATGTTCTGCATGTAAACTATCAATATTGACACTTAAAGGGATAGTTCACCAAAAAATGAAAATTACACCATGATTTACTCACCCTGAATACATTCTAGGTGTATATGACTTTCATCTTTCAGACGAATACAATCAAAGTTATATATATAAAAAATTCCTGGCTCCTCCAAGCTTTATAATGCCAGTAAATGGATGTTGATATTTATATGTTTATTCTGAAGTTTTAAATATGAATATTTTTCTTACACAAATGGATTAATTCACTTCAGAAGACCTTTATTAACAATCCAGAGCCATGTGGAGTACTTTTTATGATGGATGGATGCACTTTATTGGCCTTTTTAAAAATCTCAACAGCCATTCACTCTCATTATAAAGCTTGGAAGAGCCAGGATATATTTTAATATAACTCTGATTGTTTTTGTCTGAAAGAATAAAGTCCTAATATACACCTAGGATGACTTGAGGGTGAGTAAATCATTGGGTAATTTTCATTTTTGGGTGAACTATCTCTTTAAGTAACATATTGTCTTCTCTCACAGGTTAATATCAGGATAGACCAACCAACATATCAATATGGATAAGTTCCGTATGATGGCCCAGATCCTCCAATCCAACCAGGAGTCTTTTATGAATGGTATTTGCGGCATAATGGCCCTGGCGAGCGCTCAGCTCTACACGTCTTTTGAATTCAACTGTCCCTGTATCCCTGAATACAACTACTCGTATGGGATCAGCATGCTAGTTATTCCACCTATATGGTTCTTCCTTTTGGGTTTTGTACTGAACAACAATGTCTCAATGCTGGCGGAGGAGTGGAAACGGCCGGTGGGACAGCGGAGGAAAGATCCTGCAGTCATGCGCTACATGTGTGTGTCCATATCGCAGCGATCGCTCATTGCACCAGCTGTTTGGATCTCAGTGACTCTAATGGATGGTAAAAGCTTCCTCTGTGCCTACAGTATGGACTTGGACATGTCTGAATTTGGCAAGAATGTAAGTGGACATGGACTGTCTGAGGAGGAACTGTTACGAACACTGGCCAAAATACCATGCAAGCATATATATGATGGCCAGCACATCCTATCAAGAGAGGCCGCCACCAGATACATACGCTGTATTTCGCAGGTAAGATTATCTGCTTATTGCAGTATTTGTCATTGCTTGATATTAATTCAAAACAGTTGCAGCATTACAAACTTTAACTGAAATAAAAACCTCTCAGGTTATGCATTTAACCATGGTTCCCTGTCAAGGGAATGAGACACTATGTCCTCTAGCGGTCGTAACGTCTTAAGAAACAGCTAGAGGTCACAGTTTAAATTCCATAAAAAGGGAATGTCTCAGGTTATGCATGTTGTTATGGTTCCTTGAGAAGGGAACGATACTGCATCCTAGTGGTTGCTATGGGGAATGCCTTAAGTGACCACTAGAGGACACAGTTCTAAGTTCCCTTGAAAGGAACGTCTCAGGTTACGGATGTAACCATGGTTCCCTGAGAAGGGAACAAGACACTGCATCCTCTAGCAGTCGCTGAAAGTGTTCCCCATAGTGTCTGTTAGAGGATGCAATTGAGTACCCACAAAAGGGAACCTCTCAGGTTAAGCATGCAATCATGGTTCCCTGAGACAGTAACGAGACATTGCGTCATTTTGTTTAATGCAAAAATGTAGCACTCTGCACAAGCCTTAAAAACTATTGGCGTTGACTAACTTAAAAATGTAGACTTCATAATGACATTGTACATGAAATATCATAAATTCAGCTGAAAATAATAATGTTACTAATATTTGTTTGTCTGTATTCTAAATGTTCCAGGCTTTCGGATGGTTGTTCTTGTTGATCATCACAATTGTTGCGTTTCTGATAAGAGCCATTCGTCCTTGCTTCACTCAGGCCGCCTTTCTCAAAACCAAATACTGGTCCCACTACGTCGACACGGAGCGCAAGATGTTTGATGAAACATGCACAGAACACGCCAAAGGTTTTGCCAAGATCTGCATCAAGCAATACTTTGAGGGTATTAGCGGTGAGATTCAAAGCTTCCACGATCAATCACGTGGAGATGATAGCGACGATGATGACGATAAACCTGCTTCAGAAGAAGATAAACTGATGGGTGTTCGTCGTCAGGACACCATGAACAAGGTGCTGTGGGACTGGCACATGTGCAAACCTCCGCTGAGTCTGAGAAAGTCTGGAGATGCCAGCACTGGACAAAATGGCGATTGTAGCATGAATGCTAACAAAAATCAAAATGGAAATGTCGGTGATAAAACGGATCTTAATGAGGGCCAAAATGGCTTCAAACACGGTCATGTGAATGCTGGCCTTGATGTTGGACAAAGCAATTTGGGCAAGGGATATGAGAATGCCAGCTTTAGCATGGAACAAAATGGTTTTATGAGTAAACATAGCAATACTAGCACGAGCCAAAATGGATTCATGAATGTTGGTGTCTCTTCTCCAAGCAATACTCAAAGGAAAGCATGGGCAGTGTATTATACCAAGGTTTAAAATATATCAATGTCACATCTGACTAGAAATCCTGCTATATTGCTTTTCCACTGTATGTTGTCTTAACCATCAAAACACATTAAGGTCTTTTTAGTTATATATTATTATTTTTCACATTATATAACCAAAGCAAAATGCTAATCCTAGTTTTATCTGTACATTATTTGCTCTATTAAAGATGTAAAACTTTTTAGAGTGCAAAATATATCTGTCAGTAAAAGTTATAAATGAATGTGAGCAAATGATGAATAAAGCACAAGATATTAAATAAAATTCTGTCTCAGTTTGTGCCACTAGAGGCCACTATACAGTACATCTCACCACATCTGACACTTTTTATGCTCTCTAGTTGATAAGAATTTGATAATTTTTCTACTAAATCGTATCTACCATTTTTTTTTTGCTAAATTTAATTTCATATCTAGCATTGTATGAACACTTAATAGACAGAAAAATAGCATTTTCATACTTTGCGCATACTCTGAAAATGAAACAATAAACATATACTATTGTAATATTTACATTAAACATTTGTTTGTTTACTGGACACTTTACATCTCCTATTTCTAATATGATTTTTACTGACAACATTAGCCAAGTTTAACCTTTGAAACCTAGTCCACAAACTTTGTTAGGAACAAAATTAGAGGTCATACTTTTTTTTTTTTTTTTTTGATAAAAATGAATATAAATAATTTCTGAACAATACTAACATCTAAAAATCCCTAATAATGCTTATGGATAAATTATTATTATAGATATTTTATTATGGGTAAAATAATAAAATATGCAAAAAAAAAAAAAAAAAAAAAGAAAATGAGCAAAAATAAAAAAAGGGCACAGTACATACTTGTTTCCAAGACATTTAATGTGATCTTTATTTACCAATAAATAAATAAATAAATAAATAAATAAATATTTAAAAAATTGTTGATTTTAATAATCACATTAAGCCACTGAAGAA
>JAHKKF010490662.1:0-10927 GCA_019740295.1 Labeo calbasu | reverse complement strand
TGAGAAATCTTTACATAGACATTTCTGTTATGGTTTTAGTGTATCTGATGGTGGCTTACCACTGTAAAATAAAAGTTTGAATTCCATTCCATACACATCCTTCATAATTAGGCTTAGTCACATTATTCAGATACTTAATAAGTGATGACAGGGCATGGTAAAAGTGCTTTAGCTTCTTTAGCTTTTGGTTTTTGAAGTGGCATTAGTGTACTACTTTGAGTCAAGTTACTTTTCCACATATTAACCTACTGTTTGAATGCCAAAGAGAATGTTTGGACATAAAATAGTATATTTTATTTTGATTTCAAATCAGCTGATGAAGGCTTTGAACTGCTTTATCACTGAAAACCCATACAGCTTCACCAGAGCCCCATTTGCCAAACCCAGTCTGTTTCCACCCCTCACGACAAGGACACGAGGGGTTGGATTTTGGCAGGCATGGTGGCCAACAATGTAGCCAAAAAATAAAAAGAAGATGAAGTGGATTACATCTGTGAATCTGTGAAAAGAAAATACACAGTTTCAAAAAGTTACAAAGCTGTCAGCCACACGATTTGACTTTACATACTGAGCAATAAATGAATAATGCCATTTGCACTTACTGTCAGGTGGTAAAAACATGGTTAAAGGGGGCTTGCTGGCCTGTTGTTGTAACAGTTCTAATTTTGCCCTCCTATAGGCCATTACCTCCTGATGATGTCTGTCTTGCTGCTCCCTCAGGGCTGGTCAATTCCTTCCTGATTGCCTGGAGTTCGGTTATTTTTTTTTCTCAAACTGAAGCAGCCTTTCACTGCAGCCACAACGTCCCCTGTTTCTCCTTCGCCGGGAGATTAATGGCTGGTGTTCTGGGATATCAGAAGGATATTGCTCAGCACATGAGGAGGCCTCAGACTGAGGTGAATCAGGGGAAGGGAGCAATAGTCCAAGACCAGGACCCACTTCTGATATTGAAGGGCCAGACTGGAGGCCTGATATTGAAGGGTCAGACTGGAGGCCTGATGTTGGAGGGATAGACTGGAGGAGGCCTGATGTTTGAGGCCTGGTTGATGCACATGCATCAATACCTCCATGGATCCCTTCCAATGCTTCAGGCCCCAGGATGGCCAAAACTTTTCCTTCATTCCTGTTTATTATTAATAAGGTGTTTTATCCAGTGTCACGGTTTTAGTAGGACACATTAAGCCACGTTAAGCGTTTGTAAAACAGTCCGCAGCCACACCCCCGCGCTAATGGTACAGCCCACAGCGCAAATTGTAAGATTAAAAAAAAAAAAAGGAAAAACAGAAAATCGTTTAGATTTTATTTATTCAAACGATAATTTCTTTACAATTTAGCAAAAGTAAAACTGAAAAAAGGAGAGAAAATGGCAATTATTTATTTATGAAGTAACTGAAAAAAATTTAAAAAATTGCTCATAATGGGGGCTTGTGATGCTACTGTTTTTGCATTCTGTCAAAAAAAAAACATATTACAGTTATGCTAAACAGCTTTTGGGAGATGCTTTGATTCATGAAGAATCTTTACCATATTTCATGAATTCCACACAAATACAAATCACGCCTCTCCCTAGTTTGCATGTCATAAAGTAAAAGCAGTGCATATAACTTTACACAGATCACTTTATCATATCAGTTGCATGTTAAACTTTTAGAACAGTGTGCATGTTTTTTTGTGGTTTTAATAAAAACAAAGGAGAAAGTTCCTTTTTCTAAGGTATTTGTATTTATTTAAGCACTATTTAAACAACAGTCATGTACAGGAGGCTTTTGCTGCACTTTTGGCTTTTAACACCATCTGTAATAAAAGGAAAGCTTCTCTTTCTTTGAAAGAGCAGGAAAGTTAATTATTAAGCTACACATTTAAATATACAGACAAGAGAATGTAACAACTGTATAGTGTATATAAAATATAACTATAGTGCTTAATTTGCAATATTCCTTAAATGCAGTCACAAACAGTGCAAAACCACAATATCTGACCTCATCACAAAACACGACTGCTCACATTCACAACATGATGATCAGAAGCTTCACACTCACAGTAAGGCAATAAATATAAAGATAAAGATATTGGATAGATATTGTTTTTTTCCTCCTAAGTGTGCAATAAATCATTTGGTATACTGTATAATGGACAATAAGAGTGTAAAGTCCACAAAACAGTTATGCTTCTAAATTTAGGTTAAATAACACAAAAAAGTAAACAAAACTAGAATTTTTATTAAATTTTACAAGTATTACTAAATTCCATTTGAAAATACATTTAAAAAAAAATTGACCCTTAAGACTGGTTTTGTGGTCCAGGGTCACGAATGTTAAGCATGTTGCCTGATATATAATAACATTGTTGCTTGAAAAGGTAAAGTGCACCTAAAAGCACAACCTAGGCCCAGTTTACACCTGGTACTAAGAAACTTTTTGTCAGTCCGATCACAAATGGACGACGCTAAATACAGAGTCTAAACAGAGTAAACAGGCAGTTTTGGCCACTTCCAGAGGTAGTTGAAAATGCATTTGACCAGATTGCTTTTGTAGTGTAGACGCTAATGTGGTCAAATATGTTTAAACAGCTGCAAAAGACTGCCTAGATTTGTTTGTTAGAGGCATCAAATAGCAAAGCATCTAGCACCGGAGAAGCCGTTCCAAAGAATCAGCATCTGATGTAATCAACGCAAATGGTTCTTCTTTTCTTTCTTTTTAGCAAAGCTCTTACTAATATATGTTTCTTCTCTCTGTTCTATAAATATATTATTAATAAATGCTTGGTTTTTTACAAATAAAAGAGTAAGTGTTTTTGGTGACAAAAAAAGCGTCATATAGACAGAAAAAACATCTATACTTTATATATATATATATATATATATATATATATATATATATGGATATACATGGAGAAATATGTTGACAGAATCCTGTGAAAATTACAAGTAACATCTCTCATGCAGACATCAGATAATCCCAGCAGCCATAAGCACAAACTGAATTACTACAATTACTATATATGCTAAAAAAATTGAAATCGCATAACCAAAAATAAATTTCTCTACCGAACTCCAATGTTTTTGAGCAGAATGGGGGGAAGCTGTAGAGAGAGCACAAATTTTAGATTTTTAAACCCACTGTTCATTTTTTAACAGCCTCTAACAGACTATTGCTGTTCTTCTGTCTTACCTTTGTTTTCTCCCACTGAGCCAGATACATATGACAAAATATGAACAAGATATGAAATAAATTAGTCATACAGATTCAGTTTAAAAGACAAAACCCAAAGCTCATGATCTATTAGAAATGATATTTCTAAACATTTATTAATCTTCCCTCACCTGTGACTGTCACTGTGATCAAGACTTCTCCTTCAGAATCCAGAACTCTGTATGTTCCTGCATCGCTGTCCATAAAGTCATTAATGGTCAGGTTCCCATCACTGTCATTCATTCGATCACTCTGAACCCCATGGCCTCTTCTCCACAACTCCTTCCACTCTCCACTGGAGTTTGTCTCCACTTTATCAGCACTGGCCAACAGAACAGGCAACTTCAGCTGGTCACCTGTTTTCACAGAAATCTCATCTAGAAACAGAAAGGCATTAATTGTTGTTATAATGATGTCAAACAATCAAACCAAATGTTATCATTTTAAAGTCAGCCACTATTTGCTGGCTACAGCAGCCCGGCATGCAATTACATTGTTAACATTATTAGGACATCCAGAAAGCACAATGTTGATGGTTTGATCAGTTTTAACTTTACCCTGAATATGAAGATACTTCGTTTGGCGCTCCGGCTGATCATTATTGTGATAGACATTCAAAATGTATTTCCCAGCATCACTCAGTCTCAGATCCGTGATAACAATGTCGCATGCTCCTTCTTTAAATAATCGGCTGTTTTCACTGTCACATCCTTCACTCCCACATACAAGTATCTTTTTTGACTCCCTACTTAAAACAATAACAGAAATCTGTCTGGCCTCAAATTTACATGGTAGGGTGATATTACCTCCTTTTTTCCCTGTCACAAGTACAGGGGGGTTACCTGCAAATACAGACAGTATAAAATTCATTCAGTACAAAACATTAATACTGAAAAATTCAAGTGTCTCAGAAGATTAACGTTGTTGATTCAAGCCACGATCGCCTTCTACATTCACTTACAATAAACAACCAAATTAAATTTCTCGCCTTCCTCACTGTTAAGATACAAACTATTCAGCTTCATTTCAGTTTTTCTTAATTGCTTAAACACATTTCTTGAAATTATGCCTCTTTTTTGCAAAACTCTAAACACAAATCCGTAACTTCTAACTCAATTCCCCGAACTTACTCTATTCAGGTCAAAATGAAGCTCTCCACTTAAAACAACTCAATCTTGCTGAAAAAAAAAACAAACTTTGCTCTCAGACATGACACACAAACCCTCAAAAACACAGACACAACAACACAGTTTTATACACTCATGAGATCAATTCAAAAACAATACTACGAAAACTGGTAATAAGTGTTGCTTGAATAAAAAAAAAAAATTCACATGATGAACACAACAAATGTATGCATTTGCAAGTGTTTTAATCCTTAATTTATTGTTCTGTAGAGTACAGCACAAAACAGCAAACAACAACAAAAATAATTATTCTGCCCCAGCATCTTGTCAACCTCTTCAACATCACAGACTAAACTGGCCTTGGACAGGCAGCCAATCAGGGATATTGATTTAAAAAGGACCGGATGGGTTTCACAGTTACACTTTTAACAGTCTGACAAAAAATATCAAGACAAAAAAAAAAAGAAAATACATTACAAAGTCATTGTGAAATAGAAAAAAAAAAAAGAAATATGGGCAAAGGCGAAATTACAAATTAGAAAGTCCACTGTCAGAATGTTTAACTCTTGTGTTGTCCTCTGTCTATATATGCTTTCCAGTTAAAGGTTCATGAGATGTTGAGTACTTTGAGCTGTTTCAGAGAACTGCTTTATCATTGATTGTAATCTGTAGTCTCTACATTAGTGAAAGTCAATATACACTTGAACAATTTATGGCAAATTTACAAAAAGTAGAATAGAAATGTGTAGAATATGCTTGACAGTTTATGACAACTAGATCAAAAATTTAGCATTTACTGTAAAAACATATATGAGCTAATGACTTGATGTTTTGAGGGGTAAGACTATAGCACAGAGAACTATATACATGTAATACATTTTGAGCAACATGAAAATAGGAACTGATAATGTAAGAAAACCGCAGACAAATCAGTTGCGTAATCAGTTGCATGAACGTACCAAAGCAAACGCAACTTGTTCAAAAAAATTAGAAACATTTTATGATGTGCACAAGTGACTTTATGATGTGGAGGTTCAACAAGTAGTTTTGAGAATTTCATTTCTGATCTGAGAAATGCACCAAACTGTAAACTGTCTCTGGCCCTTTTATCTCCATCGAAGGGTCTGATTGGTGTGTGATCAATTTTGACTCCTAGTGTTTCCACTTGGGTAATTGTGTGCTAATTGAGCTCAAACTTTGCAGACTTAAGTGAACAATATTGAATGCTAGTGCTTTCTAAATGATCACATGGTGTAAGCACTGAGAAATGTAGAGATTTGTGTGTAGAGTTTCGCAGTAACAGTTCACCAAATCTGACTCATGTGTTAAAGCAGTGGAATAATGTTTATAGTTCAGGGAAATGGGTGTGCTTTTTGAAAAATGGCATTATGGTTTGGAAATTTTAGTTTAACTGGTTATAGTGTTTTAGCAATCGAGAAAAATTGTAATACTCATTATACTCACTAGAATGCTTTGCACTAGTCAGTGATTTCAAGTGTGAGACATCAATCTATGTAAAAGTCACTTGGTGCAAAAGAGAAACGATTGACTAGAACAGGGGTGGCAAACGTCGGTCCTGGAGAGCCGCAGCCCTGCAGAGTTTTGCTTCAACCGTAATCAAGCGCACCTGAACAAGCTAATCAAGGTCTGAAGGGTTACTAGAAAGCTACAGGCAGGTGAGTTTTAATTAGGGTTGGAGCTGAACTCTGCAGGGCTCTCCAGGACTGGAGTTCGCCACCGCTGGACTAGAACAACTCTACCTTACAGTGAAAATCAAGAATTGTTACAACTTACAAACAAAATAATACTGACCATAATGACTGACAATGCAAAGCAGCAGCAGCAGAAGAAGACTAGAAAACCTGATGATAAGACAGAAGGACTGGTTTATGTGACAGACACATCACAAACACATTTATACATGGATAAAAACATTTCTAACCTATCACTTACATTTGGTTTAAATATTTAACCAAATCTTACATAAAACGTAAAACTAACTGAATCTATGCTAACTGGATTTATGCAATACTGAACATGATCAGTCAAAATACACAAACAACAGGCCTTATACAATGACAATCTACTAATTATATTAGTAAACCAACTAATTAAAACCATCATCATAATCATAGTCACAATAATAGACCCATTTATCATAAACGCGTCGTCTTATTTTCGCATCATTATGTTATTTATTTTCCATAAACACTAATATATAGCTATAATAACACAGAGGTACAGGCTGGATTTGTATTTAAAAAACAGAAAACTTACATGGTAAAAATTCGACACGAGTCTTATTTTCAGGCGTTAAAACTTTGTAAACATGTTCTGCGAAATTTGGCTAAAACAAAACCGAAACATTCCACAGGTAAGCTCGAGCTTCCTAAAACAAGCAATATTTGGCGCCTCCTACCAGTGACGGATTTAGGCACGGGCGACATGAACCACCGCCCAGCGCGGCAGCTTGACAGGAGCGGCACGGGGCGCCAACGAAAAAAAAATAATAAACTGAATGCATGAATGCGCAATCGGGCAGCGTGTGGATCAGTTAATCTGGTCGGGACACTCAGAGTTTGCGCCTGGAGAAATACCCTCCCTGGTGAAAAAAAAAAAAAAACAGCATATACTGGTAGGTATGTTTTGATGCTGGTTTATGCTGGTCCATAGCTGGTCATGTTGCTGGTCAAGGATATGCTGTCATTAAAATATATTAATATAAAACATTTTAAAATAAAGAAACAAAATCATTTTAAAATGTAAAGATTCTGAAACCATTGAAGGAGATCCCATAGCAATGTAATATAGATTTACAGTAGCAACAACAAATTATATTTTATGATGTGATATGATTAATATCATGTTTTTAAATATGATGGTTTAATTCTAAACATGTGATTATCTCTAGGATGGACACCAAACATAATATATGATATTTACCATCTGAATGTCAACAAATGGAAAAATCAGCCTTCTATTAATTATCATGTTAATTATTGTGCCTTTTATCCCCAACAGCAGGGGCGTTTTTTACCCCAAATACCACACTTTTACATATTCTTTCATTATTTAAAAACTGCTGGGTTATCTCAAAACTAAAAATCATTAAGACTTTGGTCTCAAGATATATTCAAAACATTTTAAAAACAACAAATATTAGATCAAGCAAGCACAGAATCGATTTGCGCTGCAGCCCGCGATCACGTTAAAGATCAGGCAAATTTGCATGTGTATGTTGAAAAGCGGATGTTTTGAAAAGTGTTAATTTATAAAAATTATATGCCAAACTGTGAAAGCTAGTAAATGATTTTATACTTGATGTGGTCTACATGAGCTTGCATTGACACTTAATAAACAGTGTGTGTTTTATTTGTAAGTTCATGATCACAAATATTCCAGGTTTCATACAAATCAAGCTCTATGAACAGCTTCTGGGAGATGCTTTTGATTAATGAGGAATCGTTACCATATTTCATCAATTCTATACAAATACAAATCATGCCTATTCCTCATTTACATATCATGAAGTAAATGTAAAAGAGAGCATTACACAGATCACTTTATCATATTAATCTCATGTTTACACAGATCACTTTATCATATTAATCTCATGTTCAACTTCCATTTTTCTAAGGCACTATTTAAACAACAGTCATGCCAGGTGTCACTAATCCTGTCCGGTCTGCCCGCCACCAGAGGTCGCCTGTGCATCGCACTGACATTTCACATTACACAGACTGTTGCACCACACCCCACACTACATTCCCCATCATCCATTGCGCTGATTACTCGCACACACCTGTATCCAATCAGACGCTCTATATAAGCCTTGGACTTCCACTTGCTACTTGCTAAGTATTGGATTGTTTATGTTGTGGTTAGCACTCTCCTAGTGTTAGCAGCCTTTACGGAGCCGTTTCCTATGTTTTGTTTACTTTCCTGAGTTTTTTATTCTCGCCTGGTTATCTCGATTTGTCTGTTTTGCCGCCTGCCCTGTGGATCTCTCTCATGTTTATCGAATTACCCTTTTGCATAGCCCCCTGGATTACGTTTGCTGTTTATCGACCATAGCCTGCCTTACGGATTACTCTTGTGTCCTGTCCATATATACCTGTTTGCCACTGTTCGACCCTGCCTGTTTGTGACCATGTCTTTGTTTAAATACAATAAAGCTTTGCATTTGGATCCGCCCGCTTCACGTCTCCCTCGCTCCGTTACACCAGGAGGCTTACTCTGAATTGTTGTCTTTGAACACCATCCATGATAAAAGGAAAGCTTCTCAAAACCTTTAAAGCAGGAAAAGTTATTTATTAAGTTACACATTTAAATATACAGACAAGAGAATGCAACAACTGTAGTGTATATAAAATATTAAATTAATTTCCCCCTTACACAGACGCTGTAGTGCTTAATTTGCAATATTCCTTCAATACAGTCACAAAACCACAATATTTGATTTCATCACACAACATGATTATTCACATTCACAACATATCTGATGATCAGAAGCTTCACAGTCACAGTGAGGTAATTAAAAAAAGATATTGGATTTTGTTTTATCCTAAATGTGTAATAATTCATTTAAAGAACAATAACAGTGTACATTCCACAAAACATTATACTGCTTCTACGTACATTTTAAGTTAAATAACACAAAGTAACAAAACTACAATATTACTAAATTCCATTTCAAAATACATCATTAAAAAAAATAAATAAATTATTACTGTATCGAAAGTGGTTATGACATTTATGAAGCAGCTAGTTCCTTTAAATCCAAACAAAACAAACCAAAAAAAAATAAAATAAAATAAATAAATAAAATAAATAAAAAATTTAAAAAAATGAAGAACCACAAATATGTGTGGGGAATGCAGTATATGTATTGGCACAATGGCGTCGCCTTTCATTCTTTGAAATTTTTCTTTAAGATTTTATAAATAATCAAATGATTATTTATTAAAAAATGGCCATAAAATTGGCTTTTTAAAATTAGCTCAAAATTGTATTTTATTATAAGAAGTCGTGGTGAGGGAGGCTACAATTTGTATCATTATATTCTCAACTTATTTCTTTTTAAAGGGCTGTATTACTTAAAGTCTTTATGTAAAGTGCTGTTTAAATAATTAAACTCTTCCTAATAGAAGCAGGAAGATTGCCTGAGAAGGTAAAGTGCACCTACAAGCACAACGTAGAAGCATTTTATCAGTCCGATCACAAGTGGACGATGCTAAATACAGGTGTAAACAGGGTCTAAAACGTTTTGCACTTGTCCACTTTCTGCCACTTCCAGAGGTAGTTGAAAACACATCCGACCGGATTGCTTTCGTAATGTAGATGCTCATGTGGTTGAATGTGTTTAAACAGCTGCAAAAGACCACCTACTCTTCACTTACTCACCTAACATGTAAACATTATGGAAACGTTCTATCCAGACAAGATTTGGTCTGAAGAAGAAAAATGTACCAAGCAAAATGTTCTCTAACCATTCCTGATTTCTAACACACACTCACAGTGTTCAACCGGTAAGCTGCACATTTGGCTGTGTAAACAGAGTATGCTAAAATGAAAGGATTATATATACTTTTCAGGGTATATAACAAAAAATTTGGTGGCTTATTAATTAGAATACAATGTTACATGGTTCAAAACAATGAAAACAATACAAATGCATTTATTTATTTATTTGTTAATATATTATTATTTATTTATTTATTTTTTTTTTTATTATTTTATTTTATTTTATTTATATATATTTTTTTTGTGCCAATTGCCACCAACAATGATCTTGCATACCCCTCAGCAAATGTGCAGTTGTGCCCCTGGACATCTGTGCATCCTTTTTCTTTTTAAAGCAACCAGAAACACCCAAACCACTGCCAGTTCAACTGCGACAATCAAATATGCTTCAAGTAGAAGGTGGGAAACTGGGAAAAGAGCACAATTAATTAATTCATCAATTAAATTTATACTCAAATGTTTAATGCTATAGTAAAGCTCTTAGTGCCTCGTTTTACTTACTGTGTTGTTGTGTGTCATCATTCATGTTGTTTATTTTCTCCTTTAATTCTGTATAGGTGATATTGAAAGTTTAGTCATTCAGTTTAGCATCGATCTGATATTTAAATCGTGATGAAACCTCACCTGTTTAAATGTTTTAAAATAATATTTCTAGACATCCACTGAGCATCTCTCACCTGTGACTGTCACCATGATCAGGATTTCTTCTTCACTGTCCAGAACCTCGTATGTTCCAACGTCAGTGGCTGTAAAATTATTAATGATCAGGTTTCCATCTCTGATGGTCATTCGATCACTCCTGACCCCATGGCTTCTATTCCAATCCTCCCTCCGTCCTGTGCTTCTTTTGGTCCAGTGCACTACTTTATAAGAATTGGACAACAGAACATCTAACTTCAGCTCCTCACCTTTCTTCACTGAAATTTCATCTGAGGAGAAACAAAGGCATTAATCATTATTATAATGGTGTAGTTGATCAAGGCCATAAGTCAGATTTAGGCCTTGTACTAAATGTAATCATTTAAACATCAGCATTGTAAAGCAGAGGTGACTAATCTGAATATTAATGTCAAATTTTTATTGTGT